>JAXCGZ010013546.1:0-81825 GCA_037179515.1 Halocaridina rubra
CGGTTGCCTTCTTGCGAAGGACTTGTTTTGGCAGATGTAATCCTTACGCTGAGTGCATGCCTTTGCTAACCTCAGACCGTGACGGGGCGCGAACCCTCGACCTGACGCCTCAGAGTCGGAGACGCTACCGACTGAGCCACGGCGACTACTTATATATATATATATATATATATATATATATATATATATATATATATATATATATATATATATATATATATATATATATATATATATATATATATATATATATATATATATATATATATATATATATATATATAATACAGTCAGCGCCAAAATATAAGGCGCAGGAGCACCAGCTTTTCTGATTGCTACGATAACCCATTGTGTCTCTGTAACTTTTCCCGTTGGGAGTTATTGTGGCGTTAAGTGTCATCGTACATCAGGCATGACACCCAGGTGATTAAACCGCCATGAATTAAGTGTAGCCAATTAACTGTCAGCTATTTATTCATGTTTAAATGTGCCGCCCCTCCTGCTGTGTGTGTTGTTTATTCCTGCGTGTTAATGTGGACTTTGTGTGTTTTATTCCTAATATGCGATGTCAAGGAGGCAGACTACCATAGAAGATGTTACAGCAATCATTGCTCTCTTCAACATGGGCCAGACCATGTCCTGTGGAGCGACGAGGTAATGTTCACTGTAATAGCTATTGGGGGAGGGAGTGTGTACCTCCGCCCGGCCAGTGATGCCTTGTTGCCACATTAATTTGTCCCCTCTTTAAAACACCCCCCAGTTATCATGGTGTGGGTGTGTTTCTCCTACCATGGAGTAGGAAACTTGGTGGTGTTCCCTAAAGGTGTCTGGATGAACAAACACAACTACCTGGAACTTCTATGTGACTTTCTGCTGAGTTCATTTGAAAAATGCACGGCAGATTTCTTCATGCAGGACGGAGCACCCTGCCACACTGCTCATGATGTAAAGAGATGGCTGCATGATTGTGAGGCTCCATTTTTTGAAGACTGGCCTAGCAATAATCCTGATCTAAACCCTATAGAAAATTTGTGGTCATATATGAAACGAAAATTAAGCGAAATAGACACCTCAACTGCTGCTAAGCTTCAACTGTTGCTAAGCTTGAGATGGCTGTATGTCACTTGTGGGCAAACCTGCCACTTGACTTACTACAATCACTAGCAAACAGTGTTCCTAAGCGACTTCTGGAATGTATACAACAAAAGGGAAACCCCACAGTGTACTAGGATGAGATGTACAAAGGAATAAAAGGTAAAGCATAGGAATAGCAACTGTGTTTCTTATGTATCCTTCATTCACTTTACTGATCAACATTGTGTGCTCACCTGCGCCTTATATTTTGGCGCTGAGTATATATATATATATATATATATATATATATATATATATATATATATATATATATATATATATATATATATATATATATATATATATATATATATATATATATATATATATATATATATATATATATATATATATATATAAATAGGGTGATAGCAGCCTAACTTGTAGCTGCGTTTTCGTAAGAATAAAGTCAACTTGAGCTGCCTTGCTGAAGTATATCAGCATTACCATCCTTGCAAAGAAAGTAGTTTAAAACGAAACGTCTTGTCTTATTATTATTTCCAGCAGCCATTTGCGAGTTAAGTGTTGAACACCCACAAATGGGTCTTCAGCACATAACTCACAAATGTTTGGTAGAAAACAATAAGAAAACAAGATGCTTAATTTTATGCAGCTTTCTTTGTTTGGATGGCAGTTCATATATACTTGGGCAAGCCAAATTAACTTCAATCTTTGTCCTGTGAAAATGCGGTACATGTACTGAAGTACTGGGTCTTTATCCCAACTAAGCTCTCCAGGTTTTAGGAAAAAATTCTGGTGAAAGGAATTACTGGCTCTCATTCCCTTTTTATGCTTGAACCCTCATACTGTCCCGTACCCAGGGATCTAGTATATTATTTAATACCATGTCCTTTGCATAAGCCAGAAAGTGGCCACAGCCTAAAGGGAAGAACTCCACCCTATTTCAAGCAATCCTTGCTCTTCGTCCTATTTTTTGGCAAGAGAGGGAATGGATAATTGCCAAACTTCATTTCCCTACCCAAGGGAAAGAAAATAATAATAATAAAATAAGAATATTGAGATATTTTTAAAATCATCATTATAATAATAAGTAAAATAAAAAAATATCTTAATGCTCGGGACTAATCATTTCACAAAGATATTAACAGGAAGGCAAAACCAAACTAAAGGGTACTGAAGTATCATGATACTCACCCACCCTACACTCCCTCATCTCCTCAAAGTAATACTGCACTAATAGAGTGCAGATGTGTGAGGTAAGGAGGGACTGAAAGCTCACCTGCTTCCCTAAACCCTGAATTGGTTTCTACAACACAGTTCTTACTGAATGTGGCGATACTGAGATGGTTTGGGCATGTGTTCAGGAGGAATGAGGAATATGTTGGGAGAAGGATTCTGACGATGGAGGTGACACATTTATGAGTGTGGTGAGGGAGGACATGAGGGTGTGTGGTGTGACAGAGGAGGAGGGTGGGGATAGGGTGCTATGGATAAGATTGATCTGCTGTGGCGAACCCTGATGGGAGAAGCCGAAACATTGAGTATGGACACATTTCATACAAGATCATTAACAGTAATACTTTTGTTCATACAAATAAAGATGAAATATATAATATATAAAAAACAAGTTACCTATGATGTATTTCCAGAGATACCATAGCACTTTCTTTGGAGAAAATGTGCACATTCATACTGCAAACAAGTAACCTAGAATTTTCACTTATTTGTAATCATCTATAAAAATAAAATTTCTCTATGTACAATGACCGAATAATTTGCTTGCACACTCCCATTGAAGAGGAATTGGAATTTAATCCTAGCTCTGCCAATCCACACCTTTTACGCTGGTCTGTTTGTTCACTATAACACTGGAGTGTATATGATGAACATCTCTTTATCTCTATGATAGTTATATCCAGTTTGTGCTCTCTAGATGCTTCATAGAACTTAAACTGGGACAGCAATCTTGACACTAGGGGCTACAGAGATAACTAAGTGTATCTACTTCATTCTATCAACTATAGTGTTGCACTGAGAAGCTCTTAAATAACGGAGATAAATATAAATGGTGTGGTAGATTCTGAAGGTGGGTGTGATATGGATAGGAAAACTAGTAAATTCAAGATGATTCGTATCCCAAAAGAAAACCAAACAATTATCTGAGTGAATTGCTTATCATTGTAACTGCAAAGTCAATCACAAAATTTTACCTTAGCTATGTTGAATGGCATAGGTAAGGCAGAGATCTTGACTTCCAGGCAATCTGTCATTCTATTTCTAACGAGTGAATTCATATTAACTATACAGTATTTCTAAAAATATTGCCTAAGAGGGGTCGGGATGAAGAGGGTAGGGAAGAAGTTAAAAGAGTTAAGGTTAAAGTATGAGAGCAAGCACATTCGTGATTCGTGCACATTAGTAGTACTTGCCTACACGATTGATATTTCTGTTGTAATGATGGCATCGTCCTCAGTGAGTGATATGTACTGTATGGTTTTTGTCTTAAGACCCTGCAATGTTTTTGGATGGGGAGGGATTTTATTAAACAAGTTCTAATAATTTATAAACACCCTGAAGTTCCTTTTCAATTTATTTTACTTTGCAGTCTTAATCAGCGTGGGTTCCTATTGCATACATATTGGAATAAAGTGAAGCAACAGAGTCTGCATCTGTATTTTCATTCTCTTTTATCTACCGATTATCTGGTGAATTCTACTGTACAAATTGTCCATATAGGCATTCAGTATATTTAATAGTTGAAGAAACATAAAACTTGTAGACATTCATCAATGATCGTAAAAACATAAATAAATCTTACAAGAATTCACCAGAATTCAAATGTATCTATTTTCTTTTAGTGTTAAATAATGGCCAGACGAATTGGTTGCTGTAATATTTCCATTTATACACAGTTAATAGCCAATACGAAACGAGGAAATAAAGAGAGAACATTAATTACTGACGAAGCAGCAGCTGAAAAGAACATACAACTAAAATAATAAATACAGTAAATTAGTGATTGTACTATCAAGTATTGATAAACACCATAAACTGCTAATAACAATGAGAAAAAGCATGTGGTGAGGAATCAGGAAAATGTATATGTTTTATAAAATTACTTATCTCAGCCTAGCAATAATTATAATTTTACCAACAGTGACATGCTTTTTGTGAAATTGTACATAAATTACAGGCCGTGCTTATGAAGGGTAAATTACATCAGGGGTATCTTGCTACGTATCTAGTTCGATAGCATCATGCAGTGGCAGAATTCAAAATAAAGACCAAGCACCTTTTTCTACACATGCTTGTTGTTAAGTTTGCAGAGTTCAAGCACAGTAAATAGGAGTTTGACAATAGTGTCCTGAAGTAGTTGGTAAATGTGCTATGTATCCATAATGAAGCAGAACAAGAAAAAAAAAACCAAGGGAACAGAGTTGGGAACTTAAAATATAACAGAGTAAGGTTATGCAAATTATAAAACATTAGTAATTGATATATGAAGATATTGGTATATGACAACTGTTTTAGGTAGAACTTTCCTTATATCTGACCTAAATTTGAAGGGGAGAACCCACAAAAACAAAAGAAATACAACAACCTGTAAGAGCAGAGTTGACTTTGATGAAAATTACATTATCTACGATCTGATCGAAAGAACTTATCCCCCACCCCTCTAAAATTACCATTAGGAGACCTAAATCAATGGACTTTGTGGGAATAAATCATTAAGTTTGAGAAAATGATCAGTTACTGACTGCATATTCATAGGGGACCGCAGTATTGCAGTGGTCAGTGCACTCAATTCGAGAAGAGACAGACCAGCGAACGAGCCCACCATGGGGCATTAGTAAGGGCATTCAGCTTAAATCCCCAGCGCCAACCTGTCTGTCCACCCCCATTATGGGGATTAATAGTGATGCATAAAGCGGCAATGAGTAACTGACGGCATATTCAAGAATAAGTGTTTTAATGAGTTATTGACAATTACAGGATAATCTGTCAGTTGCCATTATCGAGCCAGGGCTAATCATGCCTTCTTCATGATGTGACCATGGGACAAATATTTAGTCAACTAATACCAATATCACGCATAGAGACCAAAGAAAAAGCATGACTGCTACAAAAGACTTTCCTTTGCAAGTGCTACCTTAGTTTTAACTAAATATTTACGGTTTAAGAAAGTTAGTTATTGTGTATGTGATGATTGAATCACTGAATGAATTGGCTTTTCTACGAGTTCTACTTTATATTAAACTTACGGGTTAATTTATTGCCACCCATATCCTCTCCTTCTTATCTACAGATTAACTTTACAAATCTACAAAAATAATTTAATGTGTATATAATGACTGAAACAATAGAAGGGATTGTTAGTACAGTTATTGCTATCTTTACTAAAAAATAAAATTTTGAAAAGCTACATAAATGTTAACGTCTATAGAATGAGAAACTTTCTGAAGTGCTTTTTTTTTTCTGTTGCATTCTCAATCACTTCTATTCCCCTTATTAAATCTCAATATATCATATACTTCAAACAGGTACAAAAGAATACTGAACATACATTGTAAGGATTGTTAAAACTGAAAATACATAAAAGATTTATTTGGCTTTGCTTAAAGATATTTATCGAAAGAAATTTAACTGGGAATATGTTATCAAAGTGTTTATAGAGGATTTTTCTGTTTGTGATGGGAAGGCAATAATAGCGAATTATACCAGAAACTAAATTACACTTGCCATAAAAGTATGAAATCTATGTAATGACATATATGCAGAAGTCACAATAAAAAAAATTATATCTCTGAGTATTCCTTGCAACGAAGTAGTTATAAAGCAAATGAGTGGTGAATTCAGAAACAGGGAGACAATTTTCATAGTAAAGATAAGCAGTCTTTATAGTAATAAATGCCTAGTTTCATTATAATTCTAAACTTAAATATTTTAATTTGGACTAAATGCTGGTTAAAATAACTTTTCAAAAAATGCAATATTGTATAAATTGATATTTTGAGATACTGTTAACTTTACTAAAGGAATATGGCTACCGTAAACCAATGAATTTAAAAAAATACAGGTCTCTGTATATGAACCACAAGCCCTTGCCACTTCCCTCTTGCTTATGTAGTCCAAAATAAAACTAGCAGTAGTCATCTCAGAAGCAAAGGATGTATTTATCTGTTATAGTAAAAGTGTTTTTCTTGGTATTATTATATGTCAGTGCCTAATATGGATGAAGTTTACAAAAATTCGTAATGTAACTTTCTTGTTGGATAGCAAATTATAATGTATTATTATTATTATTGTTATTATAATTATTATTTTTAATTGATAAATTTGTTATTATATAATCAAAATATAAGCCATATACTCTCAAACTTAATGATGACAGTTATATTCATCAGAATTGGTACTTAATATATTTTACTGAATTTGAAGCTTTATAGATTAATTTGGTTATAATTGTATTTAAAAAAAAAAGATTAATTTCTGCTCTTAGACCACATGCTAATTGAGATCAAGTAAGAAAAATGAATAATTTTTTATAATAATAATAATAATAATAATATAATAAAATCTTGTAATAGCAGAAATAAATAAAGGACTACAATGAACAATAAATTACTAACAAATATCAAAGTCGTAGCTAACATAATGTGATGCAGATCATCAGTGTTGAAAGATTTTATTTAGTGTTCCTTATAAACTGATGTTTATATCACTATTTCTTCTGGACAGTATAACTCCTGGAATGTTATTGAATCTGATGACAGATGTACTGTGACTGATATGATGTGAAATGCTCTAACAACATGGTGACCCCTTTCCCTGGCTGTCTTATATAACTTTCTTTTGGTTGTGAAATATGGCGCTAAACAATAATTGGTTTCATACAATTCCCTGTTGCAGAACACATTACATAAAGTTACTTCTTGATTAACAAGTAAAAATATAAATGTATCTATGTGACAGTATTAAGTGGGCAAGGATATGCTATCTGACATCGTGTTTTGAAGGAGGAATTCTGCTGTTCGGTTATCTTGAGCATTCCATTTCGCTGTTCTGATATCACACAAAAACATAAATGCCAATACCTGTACTGTGTTCAAAAACTGTGTGTATGTATAAGAGAGTATCTCCATACAAAACATAAATGGAAGAATTTCATTCCTTTCCTGTATGACTAAGCAAAATTCATGTAAGATATATGAGAGCGCAAATCATGAGACCGAAAACCATATGCTACTTAACAAACATGAATAAAGTGACTACTAATTGACAGTGAGACAAGTACTTAATAACCATCATATAAGCATCTAAACAGTAACAGTAAAGAAAATGAGACTGACAAGTAATGACAGCAATTGAACGTAATTGGAAGTAATATGGTCTGGACTCAAGCCATATAATGGGGAAGTTGATGGGAAAATATAATTCGAAGTAATGATATATGAAATGGAAAATAATGGCAAAATGCAAAGAAAAACTTAAATAAACTTGATATATTTTTGCTTGAATGAGATTAAGTGGAAAATTAATGCTAAATACTGTAATATAAAGGGTAAAGTGAATAGTCAGAGGAAAGGTAAGAGGGAACTAGAAAATAGAGGTTTAGTTTGGTGAGCCAATGAAAATAGATCTTGCAACAGTAAAAGAAAAGAAAAGAAAAAAGAAACCCCAGATGAGAGGATATGAAAAATGTAAGGCAAAGTGGATAAAAATTATAATTCTGTTTAAAGGTACAACAGTTGGTGCATACCTAAAATTGAAATATTACTGACGTTGAAAAAAAACATGGGTTAGCAATACTATCTTGTTTTCAAAATATAATTAAAAAAACAGCTTTGAGAATACAGCAGGGATGCAATTTTGGTGAGGGAGTACGGGAGTACACAATAAGTAAAGGGATAGATATTTCGTCAAGTACACATTTGATAGAGAAAGAAAAGAAGAAACATAGAGAAAAAATAGTATTTTTTTAAATTTATAAACATGGTTATCATGCAGAGGAAAAGCTGGGTACAAAGCAGTCTAAAGGTGCATGGGGCCAGCATTGCTTCATTAAAGAGTTTCTAAGTTGCAGTGGTGACAAAAGTGGATTAGAAAATGGATTTAATGGCAGATAAAAACATGCCATAAAAGTAAAGTAAAGATAAGGAGTAGAATGTAAATAAGCAGGGCTGATCCCATACACGATACACCTTAAATTCTCTGGAGCATATATGAATCCTCTGTCATGACAATAGTTTTCACTCTTTTATATATATATTTTCACGATTGTGTTATGTAATAATTATCCATACTTAAGGAAAACATATCATTGTACCACTGACTTCATCAATTGATTTAAACCAACTGAGTGTATTTAGATAGGAAATATGGACTCGCAAAGCTAACAGGAGGCCTCAGTCCATACTATATGGTGAGATTGCAAGATATATATACTTTAATAAATATAACATTAGTTACATACTAATTCTATTTTGAAAACTACAAACACTCCAGAGAATATGGGAGATCTAGTTATTTTGTTTTATATTGATCTATTGCTAGCTGGCTTTAAGCTAGGCTAACCTGTTTGCTAGTCGACCCCTGATCCGCTAAGTCTACGTACTGGGCCGAGCTATAAGCCAAGAGGCAGGAAAAATGGGGGGATCAGTTGAAAGCATCACTTCAAAGACTGAAGATATATGTATATAATTTTTTTATGGTACAATACATGATTATTTAATGATATATATATAAAAGAAGAATTGTCTTTAGAGCATTGAACAACATTGATAAGATTAAGAAATAAAGGGTAGGGGGCAGATGTACACATGGGCTTAAACTAACAAGTGTTAAGTAGTAATTAAAGAAAAGACACAACAACTGAGTATATAAACTCTGCAATACAACATCCAAACCTGTTTTAAGGAGGAAGTGATCATTATTTAGGGAGAGAGAGACCAAGATTACCATACCACATGTATTGACTGAATCATTTTGGGAAGATATTGCATCGTCATTGACATATACTTTCTTTTTACAGAATATGATTGAGAAAAGCAGGTGTAAATATGAATAGAGAGAGAAAAAGAGAGCATAGCACAAAATGAAATAAAAGATTCAAAAGCCGCACATAAAAAGATGAAGAAGAAAGTAGAAGAAAAACTTCATAATCCATTATTTGAAGAGTTGCATATAAAAAAGATTAATAAATTAGCTTATATAAGTCATATATACTGGTAAAGCATATAAAATATAAGACATCAATAAATTGTTTACATCTGTTATAAATGGAAATCATGGCAGAAAGAAATATTAGTATAATAATATACTGTATTAACATGATTTATTCATGCAACAAAGGTTATTATGGCTTCTAGGCTCAATAATTTACACTATGAAATTGTATTATACGGCTTGTATTTGTTGAACTCTGAAATGTTTGAATATAAAAAAATTAATTGCTGTAATATCACGAGTAAGAAGTGTAAAACAAATTGTAAATAAATTGCCATACAGTCACACTGCTCACAAAGATAACTGCTTGCCCTGTGCTTTACTCTCTTTACTCTTATATATCAAGTCTCATGACTTAGAAACTAAATTTAATTAACGCTTCCAACATCAACAAAGCCAGAGATTACGTGTGTACAAAAGTCGTTTAATACCATGTCTGTTTAAAACTGTATTATACCATATACTATAGCAAGTCCTGAAGAAGCAAGCAATATGTTTCATATTTCGATCTCTAATAGTACTAATGGTCTTATATGGGATACTGTTAGAGTATATTTGAATATATTTCCATAAGATGCTTAATTGTGAAAAGAATATAGTCTAATGAGGGGTCAAAAAGACGTCAATGATGCTTAAACCCGAAGATTAGAGATGCAAATGGGAAAATATACATTAAAAACCTGTCAGGTAATCGACAAATGTAGAGGAATTGGGAATATGAGAATGAAAAATGACTGAGGAGTTATATATGGATAGATTTATCACCAGACTTGATATTTAGAAATAAAAAGTTTGTGCTTCTTTTTTAGGACATGCAAAGGAGACCTGCATGGCTGGGGTGGTAGTTCGCAACTTACATTCGCCAGTTCGAGGACCTGAGGTTAGAAACGGCATTCACTGCCAAAACCAAAATCCTTTGAAAGAAGGCACCATCCAAGCCCTTAATATAAAAGAGAGTCTGTGACCTAAACCACATCATAAAGGAGACCTTCGTGCATAATGACAAATAAATGTTTACAAGAAGTCATTTGATATTTGAGGTCTAAAAGACAGTATAAAGATGGAAAAATTCAAAAATACGTCAAAAAATGGTTGTCTAAGTTATGAAGCAAGAGTACTGTGAAAAGACTGAATGAAAAAGATAACTCATCTTTGCAGGCAAGAACAAGAATGGATATGGTAACAGTTATAAACTGCTCCATGGTTTCAAAGAGAGATCCCTTGTGCTGTTATTACCAGAATTACAAGAAATGAGTATTAAAGGAATGAAAGTTAATAGAAACCGCGAAACCTTATGTAAACAAAAAGGAATACAGCATTAATTTCACAACATATCTATAATTAAAATTCCTGCCTGGGGAATGTGCTTTATAATAAAGGATTCAGACTCACAATCACAAATTAAAATTTTTGCAAGAAACGCATTTTGCCATGTGTTAAAAAACACTTTTCTGCTAAAGTGTTTAGATAATAAAGCAATCTGCTAAGTGAAGAGAGATGTAACTCTATAAAAAATAAGTTGCAGAAAAGAAAAAAAAGTATGTCGTCGTAAATGAAGTTAATATATATATATATATATATATATATATATATATATATATATATATATATATATATATATATATATATATATATATATATATATATATATATATATATATATATATATATATATATATATATATATATATATATATATATATATATATATATATATATATATATATATATATATATATATATATATATGGGGTCCTCGGTTTACACTGTCCTCAAGTTACGATGTTTCATGGTAACAACACATCTCTCAATTTATTTTGCTTCTTTTTTTTTATAATTTTTGGTCTGTATCTTCTTTCCCAAGTGTGAAGCAGATTCTTCTGATGGCAATGTTTTGAAGACAAGGAAAGCCATCACCACTGAAGTGAACTTAGAGACAGTGAAATGCATGGAAAAGGGATACACTTTACTACTGCATTAGCATAGGTGCTTAATCTTACACTGGAATTGGAGTTACATCACATTTCAGGAACAGAACTCTGACGTAAGTTGAAGACCCCTTATATATATATATATATATATATATATATATATATATATATATATATATATATATATATATATATATATATATATATATATATATATATATATATATATATATATATATATATATATATATATATATATATATATATATATATATATATATATATATATATATATATATATATATATATATATATATATATATATGAATGGAAGGGAATCTCCTGATATTTAGTATCTAGAAAGGCATTAGAGAAAACTGCAAAATATATAAAGGTCTTGAAGAAACACCATGCATCGAATATCCCAGTAGAAGAGTAACATTCTTCTTGCCCAGAAATGATTCTTTGACACAAGTTTCCTGAAGACTTCAGGAAACTTGTGTCAAAGAATCATTTCTGGGCGAGAAGAATGTTACTCTTCAACTGGGATATTCGATGCAAGGTGTTTCTTCAAGACCTTTATATATTTTGCAGTTTTCTCCAATGCCTTTCATAGATACTAATATATATATATATATATATATATATATATATATATATATATATATATATATATATATATATATATATATATATATATATATATAAAATACCTAGAAAGAATTCAGCCTCAGTATTCCCTGCATGTTTCAGGAGGTGACCCAAAAAGGAGTATCCCTGGTGGTAAGGCAAAAGAAAATTTAATGGGATAGAGGGAGCGAAGGGCTGGCAATTCCATCCTGCCTAGTTTGTTTTCTTCCTACAGAACAGCCAATGGAATGGTGAGGATAGGCAAAATGTGGAGGGAACCCTATTGTCCTTTTTTTTTTTATGTCAATTGTTGCTGATCTGCAAATTCAACATAATACGGCAATCTGTTTTTTTTTTTTGATGAAAAAAAAAATAATATACAGTATATATATATATATATATATATATATATATATATATATATATATATATATATATATATATATATATATATATATATATATATATATCTATATATATATATATATATATATATATATATATATATATATATATATATATATATATATATATATATATATATATATATATATATATATATATATATATATATACTCAGTTGGCTTTTTATGCATGTTTAAAATCCACAAAATTGGAATAACACCCCCAAAAAATAATAGTAAAAAAATGCGAAATACACAAATAACGCCCATGCAATAAAATTAGAATTTTTCTTTTTCATTTTAGCAAATAATCGACCGCCTCGGAGGCACTTTTCCTCCATGCTGCCATGTGCTTCAGTGTCTCTTTACCCAGCATACTGCGTGGATATATCGCTTGTTCTAACTGTGTTTGTGTTAAGGTTTATATATCATTAGGGAAAAAGCGTGCGAGAGCGCATCAGCTGATACGGAGGAAGTAAAACGTTAGCAGATAGAGGTTCATCCTCCCGCATCCTCCTCCTCTTCTACCGCTTAATGCGATTGGATATTATGGAGAGAATGGAAAAAGGCATTAAGAAAAAACAGCAAACAAAGTTGCCATATAATATCGTCAGGGAAATAGCGTGCAAGAGTGCATCAGCTGATACGGAGGCAGAAAAACGTTTGCAGACAGAGGTTCGTTCTCCCGCATCCTCCTCCTATTCTACCGCTTAATGCGATCGGATATTGAGAGAATGGAAAAAAAGTATTAAGAGGAAACAGCAAACAAACTTGCCATATAATATCGTCAGGGAAATATCGTGCGAGAGTGCATCAGCTGATACAGAGGCGGAAAAACGTTTGCAGATAGAGGTTCGTTCTCCCGCATCCTCCTCCTCTTCTACCGCTTAATGTGATCGGATATTATGGAGAGAATGGAAAATAAGTATTAAGAACAAACAGCAAACAAGCTTCCATATAATATCGTCAAGGAAAAAGCGTGCGAGCAAAAACGTTTGCAGATAGAAGTTTGTTCTCCCGCATCCTCCTCCTCTTCTACCACTTAAGCTACGTGCTCACTGCCACCATGCATGTCCCAGTGTGTGCCTGTTGCCCACTGCATAATAGAGTGCATTAATTTGTTTACTGTACAGTAAATCTGTATATCTTTTATACTCTACACAATTAGCATGTTAATATAAATAACTACAGGTCTTTCTGCTTTGTTATGTACTTATAAAATGTGTTTTACTTATCTTATATCTTTGGCGTAGTGTGTCTATGTACAGTTGTGAAACGTATCTATGCCCATTATCATTGTTTCTTATGGAAAATGACTCGTTACATTACGTGATTTTCACATTACCCATCACTTCTGAGAACCTATCTTCACGTTATTCCAAAAGCTAGGTCTGATTAAATTTATAAATATAATATATTATATATTATATATATAATATATATTATATATTATATATAATATATATATTAATATATATATATATATATATATATATATATATATTATATATATATATATATATATATATATATATACTGTATACCTTGCCTCACATCGTTAATATGTTCCAAGACTTATGATCGAAGTAGAGTATCCATTTAAAAACGACCTACACCCCATAACATCGCAATTGAAATAAGTCGTTCAACATCTTAAGTTTTTACTGTCCTTTAAATAAATTTACGGTATAGATAAAAGTTTTACATTGTATTTCATATTAAAATTTTTTTTGTTATGTGAGTTTGCACATTTTTTATTGTCTCTCAGGTGAATCTTTATGTGCTGTACAGATGTGAAGTAAGTACTATGCACAATATCAAAGATAAATATTTAAGTTTTTAAATATTATTTTATATATTCTGACATTGATTTTTTTATTTTGCACTTTTTTTAATGCTTATGTATTTTACAAATGTGCAGTACATATTATACACAGTGTTTAACTTTTGTTTAAGCTTTTAAGTGACTGAACACATTATTTCCTATATTTTAACATGTATTTGATGTATTTCTGTACTTTTTTTTATTATTTTTAGGTGATTATTTAATTTTTAAGAATTTTTGTAATATTTTGCTGATGGACATAAAGTCGCACAAACTGCTGTTACTCAAATTTTATATTTACCCATCATTATTAGTAAATATTAATGTGAAATATATAATGGCGTAAGTCAAAGTGATGTAAGATGTGATCAGGTATTTCTTGTAAGGGTTATGACAGTGCCTCCTTACAAAGTAATTTAGTTTTTCTAGAGTGCAAGTAAATACTCTTTTAAAACTCAGACCATGGCAAGTCTCGAACCAACACCCTAACATATCAAAGTCTTGTGTGCTACCATTTGGCCAGGACGGGTATACCTGTATTCAGTATACAGTAAATGGATATGCTTATCTGTAGAATATACAGAATAACCTATTTAATATTATTCATGAACACCTTTAGGTGACTTGGCAATGACCCGCACCAGAGATGATCATGCCCAGTAGGCAAAAACTCATTGCAGGATTTTATGCAGGTATCATTAACATGGATGAACACTAGGCAATATAGTCAAGCGCAACATATTACATAGCATCATTGGAAAGGATGGGCAGTAACAAATTATTCATGAGCTATTTATCGCTCAACGTCATTTGAATCCAAGTTTTTCAAAGCGAATCAAACACCTTCTTTTCACGTATAATCTTTTCAGGAACATATAACTGTGAAACGTCTTTTAATCCATGTGTGTGCAGTGCTACTTATACTACTTATTGTTAAATTTCTAAATAATAATGACATCAAACTTAATTGCCTATTGCAATAAAAGTTTCAGAAAGAGAGAGGGGTGAGATGAACCTCATGGAAAAAATACATTTGCTAGGGAAAGTTTATGTGGCATTGCTGCGGTGGCCACAGCCTGGAGTTTAGTGCCATTGAATCAGTGATTTGGTCAATTTGTAAAGCAGCACTAAGATATATGAAAATAAGTGCAGTAGCTTGTAATGAGAATATTGAAAAGACAGAGACTCTGATGTTGATGTTGTTGACATTCCGTAGGCTGTCTGGCTGAACAGCCCTGAGTCCCTAGGAAATGCTACTGCCAATCCTGGGCTTTCCCAAAGAAATCTCAGGGAGTGTATGTTATGTTGTTGGTATATGTGGTTGTAAGCAGTGCAGTCTCTCAGAAGGTGTTGGACTGCATGCAGTGAGGTGTTACAACCTGGTCAGACATCACTGATGAAATTGTCCAGCCTCTTCTGATAGCTTAAAAAGTTGGGTGGTGCCCACATCGCAGCTTGACCAGGTGAACTCTGTCTTCATGGGGAAGGAAGAATTCGGAGGGATGGAGGTTAGGAGGTTGAAAGCTTTCCTTGAGTTACTTAATGGAATGTCGAGTTAACTGAATATAGATATGTTTGCGGTGGCTGGTTTCGGGTGAGCAGGGGGAAGAGATGACGTGTTACGGATGCTGCAACTATGCATTAATGCAAGGAATCCAAAAGTATGTCATGTAGGGCGAATCAAACGGTAAACCATTCTTGACTCATCTGCTATAGAAAATGGTACGACTTGAAAAACAATAAATTTTCAGGTTTAGCATATCTAACAGTTGCTGCGGCATTTTAAAAGTATCTATAAGAAATACAGTAAGTAAGAAAAGAGGATTCTATTCTAAACTAGTCTCATGAAGATGAGACAAGCTACTTAAGCTGACAACCAAGTGTAGCCCTATATATTGGAATATGTCGACAATTCAGCAGCCTTTAAAGCCTATGATGATCATACAACCTTTTCTCCTATAGTATCAGACATCTTCAGGTTAAGCACCTCTAAAATTTTACCATGCCTAAAGTCCTTGTGCCTTGAAGGAAAAAACATGCGCCACATCCAGTAAATTGAAGGTGGAACAGGATAGTCAAGATATTTTGGGACTGCTTCCACAAAGGCTTCTTACTGGAAGTACAATTGTACTGTCATGGCAAAAAACTTTCGAGAGAAGCTCGAAAATATATACAATAATGCAGAAGTCCTTTTTAAGCCCCTAATCACCACCTGTGAGATCCAGCCACTGGATCATGGAATTATGAACATTTTCGCAGTTGATGGATTTATGAAGGCCCTCATTCATTCATTATGTCAAGTTAGTAGCCATCCTGAAGTTGCCTGGAGGACAGTCTCTCAAGCAACAATAATAAAGTTGGAAGATGGTTTGGCCAGATTGTATCACTAAATTTCAAGACTTTTTTTTGTGCTGATGAACATGTCCAGCAGAATGGGCAGGCAGAATGTGCGTTGCTGTGCAGCATGTGACCATTAGTGAAAGTTTCGAGGATATACACAACTATTATGTTGTAGATATTTTAACATTGTAAAGCTGAGCTCATAAATGCAGAAATGGAGATGACAATGACTTATAAAGAATGTGATGACTATTGTGACAACAAAGAGTATAAATAAAAATTCGTAAAACATCCTTATTGCTCTTAGATAAGAAGTACTATTTTAAAGTCATATTATTTGATATTTGGAATTTAATAAGCTCGAAAATGTCAATGCTAAATGCATTATTGTTTAAGCATTAATATAGTAACTATCAGTGAATAAAATAAAAATGACCAGGAGATGAAGCTACGAGCATATGACTCTCTCTTTCGTAGGTTACATAATAAAAAATGAGTAAATCATATGTAATTATAAAATAAATAACCAGTATAAATGTAGTAACCATATGCATCATGTGTTGAATGTTGTAAATGAAAAAAAATTTCTAAAACATTTTTTTTAAAAATATTCCACCATTTTATTCTTTGTGCATTATATATATATATATATATATATATATATATATATATATATATATATATATATATATATATATATATATATATATATATATATATATATATATATATATATATATATATATATATATATATATATATATATATATATATATATATATATATATATATATATATATATATATATATATATATATATATATATATATATATATATATATATATATATATATATATATATATATATATATATATATATATATATATATATATATATATATAAAATACATATATATATATATATATATATATATATATATATATATATATATATATATATATATATATATATATATATATATATATATATATATATATATATATATATATATATATATATATATATATATATATATATATATATATATATATATATATATAAACAAAGTCTTTCTAGGCTATTATATGTAAGAAAACCTTTAAGAATTTGATCACTACAATACCGTTATCAAGTCTTTCATATATATATATATATATATATATATATATATATATATATATATATATATATATATATATATATATATATATATATATATATATATATATATATATATATATATATATATATATATATATATATATATATATATATATATATATATATATATATATATATATATATATATATATATATATATTAGATAATAATTATAAATATGTAATTCAATGCACAGTCACTAAGTATTAAATTTTTTAATAAAATTTGAGACATGAAATACAACCAAAACCATCCAATATATATATATATATATATATATATATATATATATATATATATATATATATATATATATATATATATATATATATATATATATATATATATATATATAAAATGTGTGTGTGTGTGTGTGTGTGGGCGTGTGTATCTATTTCTTTGTAGGAAATTGTATACGCAACTTGAGAGTGCTTATAGGGTATATATATATATATATATATATATATATATATATATATATATATATATATATATATATATATATATATATATATATATATATATTTTTTTTTTTTTTAATTTATTTTTTTAATTTTTTATTTTTAGTTGCATACATAATTGACAGTGCTTTTACAAATCTTACAAATTCTTTTTGACATAATATTGATCTCTAATATAATGTTAAGAGTCCGAAATTACTGCAACGATTAATTTCATTATAACAAAATTATTTATTTCCTTAAAATTCAAGTGTTATGATTGCTACCTAATTTCTCAGTTGATAACTTAGGGTGATAAATATTTACACTCTCTTGCAGTAGAATATATATATATATATATATATATATATATATATATATATATATATATATATATATATATATATATATATATATATATATATATATATTACTGCATATAGTAATTGGTTCTATGATAATTTTTGGCAATTGCTTTATTTTCCGGGATCCTATGCACTACACTTATGCCTTTTGGTTTCCTAAACAAGAATAAAAAAACAATTCAATGCATTACACTATAAATACAGCAACAACTGGTACACAAAGAATGAAAACAACCTTAAATGAATAACCAATTACATTCTAATACACATCACAACAAAGCACATGCATATAAGACATACAATGATTGCATATATACCTTACATAATGACAAGCAACATGAGACTATATAAAACAGACATAGCAGTCAATTCCTACATCTAACTCACACTAAGAAAGCCAATACTGGACACTGAATATTTTTCATACGTATTGCTAATTTCTGTTATGAGTGATTTAGCGTATCACTTTGCTAACTTTTTTATGATGTAGCTGAACAAAAAATCTGGACAAAAGAAACAAAAATGAATTCATCATTTAAGTTTCTCCAGATAAAATTATAAAGCCTCAATGCACTAATAAAAAATAAAGCATAAAAATAACAAATAAAATATTTGTTATTATTACCTTAAATGGGAATTTAGTGTCAGTGTGTTGCATGTTATAGGAGGTAAGAAAAAATAATACTAAAAAATCCATAATTTAAGTCTGTAAAAATTTAATACTAACAAATCTTAGTACGTCAAACGAATGCATTATTATGGCTTAGTCAAATAAATAAGTAATTTTATGAAATTTGAGTTCTTCAAGTGAATAAGTTACAGATATTTTTGGCGTTAAGTAATTATAATCTGATATAACACGATGTGTGAAGTTAATACACAATAATATAACCCAATGGGTTTTATATCCGAGTACTGTAATATACCGTTACAAGTGCGTGATTAAAAATCTTTTTAATTCTTGTATTTACAATGAATGAGCAGTCATAGCATACAATATTTGATAACTTACATTATAATGTGAGTAAATATTACTATTTTGTTAATATACTCTCTAAGATACTAAATTTACACCCCACTCCTGGGAAAATGCTAAAATAATTTTTCTGGAGACAATATCTGGTAATTTAAGGTATATTGGTAAATATTAATGGTCTGTTATTCTTGTTATAATTTTATGTTCCAGTTCAGTGGATATTTTTTGTAAAATTTCAGTACAAAATAGTTGGTAATTTACAGCATAGTATTAGTATATATTAATTTATTTTATTACCTTTATGAGTTTAAATTTATGTTCCAGATCACAGGAAAATATTTCAGTGTAGTGTATATGATAGCGTACAGTGCAATAGAGTATTAGTAAATATTAAATGTTTTATTTTTCTCTTAAGAGTTATAAGAGCAAACTTTTATAATGAATCTAAGAAATGATTTCAAAACTTTTAAAGAATACTGAAAAAAACTTGTCATCAGTCAAAACTTAAAGAGAGAGGCACTATCATTTCATTATTTAAGCTTAACAATTTTCACTGTAGAAACTCAAGTCAATAGTTTTTCCACGGTAGCTTTGTGGTTATAATACTCCACTTGGAAGTTGATAGATCCTTGACAGAGCCCATTGTGGTGCATTAAAAAAGGCATCTAACTCTAATTCCCCAACTCCAAGCTGTCTGTGTCCACCCCCACAATGGGTCCTAGTATCTAGTAGAGCAAAAAAAATCTAAAGTCGTGGAGCTATACCTCTGAATAAGAAAGACATGACTGATCAACTTTTATACATCGATAAGTACACATTCACAATTATCACAGATTAAAGAATGAAAAATTGTTAATTCCTAATTACAGTATGTATATTCTCTTATACAAAAAACCCTCAATTTTCTATGGAAAGAAACTCAAATATGAAAATGGAATTTAAAACCCATTATTCTAGATGGAGTAAGGTGCAAAACCTATAACAATAATGGAAGTCTTCCTGGGATGCCCAACACAAATTTTCAAAAACTATTGATTACAGTTTAATAGTAATGACACTGATGCAAAACATTATTCCATATTACAGTTTCCACTACATTATTTTTTCATATTTAATAGTACTGGCATTTTTTAATCAAGATTCCTCCCTCCCTATTTTGCAAGTAGACTAATGACTGAAACCATGCTCTGGTGTAATAATTTCATATAATTCATTTGAATTCTGCATGAAAGAAAAAGCCTCTCTATAATAGTTCATGTTCCTAAATATCTACAATTAATATCGCAGCTGGTTTTTGCGATTTTATGTAAATTTTTGAAATGATTCACAAGTGGACACATCCTAACAAATTACTGGCTTCGTAAAAAGCGTCTGCAGATTGATCCGACTGTAAGTCTACAAATATAATGAAAGATTTCTATTTTTACAACCCTACCAAAAATAAAAAAAAATACTGCGATAAGCCACCTTGTGACCTTTAATCATTTGACTTTACGATTGAAGTCCCAAACAGCAAAGCACATAACAACTATAACAGTGTGTAAGAGTACTTTATACAAACAGTGCATATATATTGTTATAAATTTTCAATGTACACACTTTGAGAAGATGAAAAATTTACAACATAATGAAAAATTGTGATAATGGTACCCTAATTTAAGTTGAATATACATAGTGAATATGAACAAAGGATAAACAACACCTAAAAAAAATTGTGACATTATAAATAAAACTAGAAAAATGTGAAGTTCCTGTATATGATTAGTTTTCTGATAACAAACGATAATGGTAATACTAAAACTACTGTAATAATAATAATAATACTAATAATAATAATAATTTTTATCATTATTGCTACTGTACAATACAGTATTATTATTATTCCTATATTACAGCACCAGGAGTATACAAATGATTATTGCATATGTCTGATGATATTCATAATATATTGCATATTTGACCATCATCTGTAATGTCTGGCTTACGACCAACTCAACTTATGACTACCAAGTCAGAATCTAACCCAGTTGCAGGTCAATGCACACACGTATTGTAAAATAAGCGGGAATGGATATACTTATGAACGATATTTTTATGTATAAAATGTTCACGAGCTTTTCTTTCGTTGCTTACTTATTTTAATTTTTATACTTAAAAACATCCAAATATTATTTGTACTGCTTCAAAATAAGAGGCTTCAACAAAAGATCTTTTTTCCTTCTGTATTTAAAATATGTTGAAAACAAGCAAATTTCAACTATGTTTGGTACAGTAACAAAAAGATATGATGAGTTTATGTGGCAGACAGCTTAATGATTAACAAATAATATGCAAGAAATAAAAGAAGAAAATGAAACCAAGAAAAATTTTTGCAATGTCATATAAATAGCATCAACTAAATAATGACACATAAAACAACATATCTCAACAGAAACATTCACGCCTTAGATGCAATAAAACATAAGAAAATACATTAAAACATAAGTAAACATATAACAGACAGGCATCATACATTGGGAAATGCATGGAAAACCAAACCAATTAAGTAGAACATATATATACAATTTTTACACAGAACCAAAGGATGCATAACATAAAATTACATTCTTTAGAGCATGAAAACCATCGATAAGCAAGTGCTAGCTCACAACCACTGCACCTAAAAAAGCTATGCCCAAAATAAAACCATAAAAAAGCAAACATTCATTCTCTCCATATACACACAATGGAAGAGCTTGCCTAGTGTAATGTGTGATTCTTATCGTATACCAACAAAAAAGTAAATTCAAACCACTACTGCTGAGACTCCCCATCCAGATTAGAAACTGCCCATAAAAAGGTGGCTCCAATCTAAGGCCCTCCTGGCTATGCCTGCATTCTCAATTCATACAGACTCCTCTTGTATCATATACAGTAATATATCGAAAGTTATTCTATTCAATACAGTACAGTAATCATGATTTCCTTTAATACTGTATAACTTATACGATGCTGATTTTTTAAGATGGTAATTTCCATTACGTGAAAGAATACAGCCCAGGAAACTATTTCAAAAATTTCATATTAAAATGGGAAATGGTCAGTACTTGTGAAGTTTACATACACAGCACAAATTCCCTGAAATAGATAATTTGCAATCAGAAGGGAATAGTAGCTAATATGTATATATATATCTTAACAAATACTGTATCTATTTCTTAACAGTCTCACAAATACTGGAAAGCCATTAATGTTATTACAGCTATCTAATTAGAAAATATTTTGATTCAAACAAACAAGAAGATCTGTGTATTAAGGATTCCTCAATGGTTATATTGATCAACTCTGATCTCTGACTTATAGATTAAGTTCAAAATAGCCAATATGAATTGAGATAAGGTAGTTTTGTAATGCTGCGAGTCTTGGAAAACAATCATATGACACTAAAAGGAAACACTTTATTCCATATAAAAAACAGCTAACTAAACAAAACATATACAGGAGAATATGAAATATTTGGAATCTTATACTATCAGCATATAATAAAATATAAGTGATCTAAATGTCTCCAATGGAAAGTAGATAGAACCAGCACTCCAAAGAGCTAGTAAGAAAAAAAAAGTAGATCTACAATAATATCTCACCCCAAAAAAGAAAAAAATTATTGATTTTATAAATTAGTTATCAAGGCATATTCTCCACCATGATAGGTAGGAGTGCATATACTAGCAGCACAGGCCTAATATTATGCTTTGGTGCATTAGTGCTCTGTTGCTGGATAAAAATTCAGCAAACCCAAGGCACTGGGGTGAAACCCATCTCAAAATAGTGTATCAAGTATTTTAAGTGAATTCGTTGTGCGATATTTAGTAAAATTATTTACAAGCAAGATTAGAAGTAAATTTTTAGGCTTGGGAAATGTTCCGTAAAATGTAAATGGAGGAGGAACCTATAAATCAGCCCATAGCACACGAGAAGACGGGTGAAGTGAACTTCAATATAATGAAAGGAGAAAGGAAAGAGAAGCAAGCCACAGAGGAGAAACCTTTAAATGAGTACCTACTAAACATAAATTAGAAGAATATCATGTCAACTACAGTATATACTAAGCACAGTTTTTGCAACTATGTAAATCCGAGTATACTGTTGCCACCTACATTCAAACTAGTACTGCCAATTAATCGTAAGACCTGACATTATCATCCACATAATACAGACATTATTACAGACCACCGCTATACAGGGTGGAATAACAGATAATGAAGTCTGGGACAATATGACATTTTCTTCAGTCACACAACCTGCAAGGACATCGAGGTATCTGCCACAGCAAAGGTCCATCTGACAGAGTGAATTTCATGTCCATCAAGAGTGTTCACCTTCATCTCAAGCTGGACAAAGCTTTTCATATGACAATGGAGTTTTAAGTGCCAAACTAGAAGGAAGACCCTCTAGTGATAAATGTCTAAATTAATATATGCTTCTTTCTCAATAGTCACGATTTGGCGACTATAGTTTTAGAAAAATCTTTGTTTAATAGACTTTCATTTTTACTCTAGCTAACATTAACAATATATCTTGTTTTTCTAAAGACTAAAATCCTTATGTCATGAAATATAGTAGAATGTAAAAGAAATATACTTAACAATTGGCAAGAAGTTATTAACGAATAAATACACTATTTTTCAATATTTTTCAAGGGATAACGTGCAGGGCTGAAATACGTAATGCTAAAGGCTATAGTTTAAATAAGTTTTCAGTAGAAACAATATTAAGAATGTTCTGCATCCTAACACTAAAATCGCATCTGGACAAACCTCGAATATGTACTGTACTGTGAACCAAGTAATTTTAGACTCTCAGGGATATTGTAATTTTTGGCAAAAACATCTTGGAATCAAATATAAAATTCACTCATTGGTGGATTTAGCACAGAAAAATCTTGAATATATTTCCCGAATGTTTCTGATATTGATTCCTGACAATTGCTAAACAACTGTCAAATCCACAACTTTACTTTTAAAACCACACGGGCTTTCCAGTATCAGACATTCATTCAAACCATAAGAGAAGAAAGTTTTAACACTATTATTTATATAGAAAAATCTATAATATGGTATAGTGCTCATAGGTAACTGTGTAACATGAATATATTCTCCCAATTAACTATACTTTAAGGGACCACTGATATACCTGGAACTTAACAGGTATAAGTTTTGCCATAGCAATAGAGTTTCAGAAATTACACAGTTTAAAATAAGTTCTAAAAGCTTTTATCTCCTCCCTTACACAGGCATACTAATCATTCAAATCTTAATACATTCAGAATGAGTTAGACAAAATAGCCAATGTTAATACCAGCTAAAACTGAAATAGGGTATGTAAGAAAAAAGTAGGAAACTTATATTTTGCTAATTGGTACTTTCTAAGATAATGAAAATCTCGTTTATTAATATGTGGCTTCAATCTGTACTAAACTAAACAACGAAATAATAATTATATTTAATTTACTAACTGCTTTTAGTTGGTCGGCTTGAAGAGTGAGTTGAGCATGTTTAATATGGCAACATTTAATATGATCACACAATTTAGTTGAACTAAAAAAAACAAAAAGAAAACATAAACAACATTCTAGCGTACTGTAATATGAAAACACAAAATGCTTGGCATGCAAAAATAAAACAAAGAAAACTCAAACAAAAACAGATATGTAAATTCAAGGAGTGGGTAGGCTGAAATGTACACATAACTAGATGACGATAAAAAAAGCAACATACCCTTAAATGATCTTAATAGCGATTTTTGTCTTGATTTGTATATGATGTAGTTTCTGAGATAAATAGATGCCATGCTTGAGAAAACATAAATTTGACGAAAAAAAAAGTGTAACACTTCCCTTCTCTTTTTTTCTGTTTCTTGGTGCCAGGGTCCCATGAGGACAAATTTTCTTTGCCCATCCCAGTGCCACACTCATAAAAAATATATGCACTAATTTCTTTTATTATTCCTTCCCCTACTAATAACATTTGTCACTATGAGGGATATTACATGCAATAATTCAAATATCACCAACATAACTTTCAGTGATGCATTTCAGAACATTGATAAAATGGTATTAATAAATATTAATTAAAACATTAACTTGCTTTACTGTGGGAACTAATATTCACAGTCTGTGCCTGCAAATTTCCCTTATATTTTTTTGAAACCTACAGCTTATGTATGTGACCTCTCTCAAAATCCAAACTGATCTATTAAGAAATAGAATGATATATCATGAAAACAGGAAGAATGCATATTTTCTCATGAAACCTTATATGAGAGTATTACCACGTGTTTTTTGTAGCTTTTAACCATATTAGGTCACTGTAAGAGATTATTATTTCTTCAGAACTAATCTCTAAGAAACTGGTTATGATATTTCACAGAACTACACTGGAAATATCAGGACAGGAGCAATGACAACCTAAGGCATAACCTGAGAGGCCTGGTAAAAGTTGATGAGATTAACTGAATACAGAGCTAGTATGGCTGATTCTTGCTTATGGAGTTATAATTGGTGAGGATTTCCCTCCTTAATGAACCTCTTAATACATACATCCAATAGCATATGTACTTCTCGTAGTGGTTACCGTATTGCTCCATTGTTGGATAACTCTTTGCTTTTGGTAATTTTATTTTATAAAATTTAAGGTCTCTGCACAATAGCAATGCTTGATCCAATAACAGTACATTGAATTCCCAGTTCTGGGGTGCATATTACCCTGCAGTATGTACGTTGTTTTACATACGGTATTATGCTGTACCTCAATTCTTATATTTTCAGTGTAAATGATATTTTACTTTCTCCTATATATCATTTACACATCGTGAACTTTACCAATGCTCTGCAGGTATGAGCAGTTTATGTATAGACTACAGTGTTCCATTTCATTTTATTAGTACATTATTTCCTTCAGTTCTGATATATTCTTTGCTAATATTTAAGCAAAGAATGTGAACAAGAGTTAAAATGAAATAACACGTATTGTAAGTTCCTAGAAATATGCGAATTACTAATATCACTCCCTTGACATATCTTAGCAATTCAGTTACTAAATGTTTCCTAATTTAAAAAGTATTCTGTAATATCATGATTATTTTTTGGACAGCTTGTAAAAGGAGGAGAATAAATTTTCACTTATGGAAACAATATTTTTACTTCCAGCTAATTGTAAGTGTGCTCGATGTAAGAAAAAACAGTAAAGTTCTCTTCTCAGTGAAATATATTTCTAATATTATTACTATTAGAAGGTGAACCTCTTACAGTAGTGCATAAGCATTTACATATTCAAAACTGTATGTATACTTATTTATTTACATTAATCATTATCTGTTACATTATTCTAGACTCGGCTAGATAACTTAAAAAACTAAACTAAAACTTCCGTTCATGCTTTCATTTGCAACACCTTTCATATCTTTTACATTTCTTTTGTAATAAGAGCCAATTTCGCTTTCTCCTAAATCTATTCCCTAATTATGCGCTTCATCTAGAGACACATCATCACTGCAAAATATTCATCTCTTATCCTTTCTGCATACCATACACATTACAATACATACAACAACAGCATCTGTTCTCACTCTTGAATATGGAAGAAGTTTGCATCAAGTATAGCTGGAAGACAAAGTTCTACTTCAAAGATCTGTACATTCCATGCACTAAAAGCTTCAAGCATAATTTTAGCTGGACCCGCATTTTTAAGCTACAGATTTCTACCTACAGGTTTGAAGACAAGAAATATGGGAGGGTAGCTTCAGTTAAGAGAGAGAAATACATCAGAGATAGAACAACATTAATCTGTAAAATACCTATTTTTAAGGTGTCTTAGGGTGAATCATATCCTGTTAAATGACTTTCTCTCAATAGCAACTTTAAAGAAAAAAAATTATAAAAAAAACCTCCTTAGAGGTTAAATTGCCTTAAGGTGTGAACCTCCTGTTGGACCTTAGGGTCAATGTGGGCTTGGCTCCAAGGTGCTTACACGGAACAGAGAACCAGTAAGTTTCCTACTATGTACAGCTTTTTTGGGAATTGGCTTAATCTATAAAACAGAATCCATTTGAACAGAGAAGGTACTATCGCTTAGAACATTCATGAGATTATTTACCCACCTAAGTAGCCTCTTACATTTCATAATGAAAGCTGAAACCAGGATCACTAAGAATATAAATGTAGCTAGTAGAGTGAGTGAGGAGGTGTTTGTTGTGAAGCTCACAGCTAAATCTCTTCTTTTTCTTTACTTCTACCTTACACTCCTTTATACATTGCTTTATCAATGTCTATCTGAAGAGTGCTTCAACTTACTTCACAAAGAATATTTTCTATATCAAGATTATATCTATGTTCAAAATGCCTCTTAAGACACAAAGAGGACTCGTTCATAAAATTTGAATGAATTATGAATGATTGTCAGAGGAGTCCCTGGTATAGGAATCATATGAGCAATCAAACAAAGGTTTTTGAACGAGATGTTAACATGTCTGCCATCACAAGCATTAGAAGTCAAACTCAATAAAAAATAGTTTAGAAGGTAAGGAAACCCTCAGGATCTTCCAGAGATTTATAAGTTAGTGAAACCCGATGACAAAATTGTCAGAAACATAGTACACAGAGAAGTATGTACTTTGAGCCTTACTCTTCATGTACAGAGTTTAAATATAAATATTAAATGAACATGTATGTGACAATTCACGAACACACTTTACAAACACGTTATTAATAGGATAATCATAAAGTTATCTGAAGGTAAAGTACCTTGGCTGCTCCATTTTATCTGAAAGCTCCAGGCATTTGCAATATTCCTTCTATTGTTGACAGAAAAGAAAAAGTGACTATTGTAAGGGGTGGCTGATCGTACTTGACATCAAGTGCCAGCAGAAGTCATTCTCAGCTGAAGTCACTCAAGTAAGTTGTTTTGGGAAACTTTTCTAATTTCTGAAGAACTTAATTTGCTGGTCAAAGGAAATGAATTTGGTGGTCAAAAGTTAATTTCTTACTTTCATGAAAAAATTTACTATTTCATAATATTATCCTCCTATATATTCACGTATTTTTTTTATATATGGCAAAACCTTAGTTGGGGAACTAATTCACTGAACCTAAGAGGTTCTACGACAGAATGGGTTTATGGTACCTTGAAAGAAAAGTCATGTCAGATATAAACCATATAAATAGTATACAGGGGTCCTTGGTTTATGAGGTTCTAGATCCACGATGTTTTGTGGCTACAATGCATCTCCCATAAAATATTTTGCTTCTATTTTGATAATTTTTGGTCAGTACTATGTCTCCCAAGCATAAATCAGATTCTTTTTAAGGCAATGCTTTGAAGAAAAGGAAAACAATCATCATGGAAGTGAAATGCTCAGAAAAGGGAGAAACTTTTCTACTGCATTAGCACAGGTGGGTGACATAGGTGCTTATTTAGGTGTGTTCAAACTTAAGTGGAAAATCAGGTTACGACACGTATTGAGGAATGAAACTGCGTCATAGGTCGAGGATCCCCTGTTGTTATATCTAAGTATTCTCACAAATCATAAAGTAATCAGAAATAATTATCTCAAGAAATTCATGGTATGCAGTTTAATTCAATGAATGACAGTGTCTTTTTGAAGAAATAAAATATAGAGTATCTCTTCAATAAATACAGAAAAAGGTTATTCTATGCAAGCACACTTTTGTCACCAGTCAAATAAACAAAGTGCTCTTAAGACATAATTTCAATTGGCACACCAAGTTTTCCAGCTATGCATTCAATTTCTCTATCACATTCATTCTTACCCTAAGTTGCGTTCTTTTCATCACTTTTCTTTTTAAACTAGATCCACACGTAATTTATTTACTCGTCACCACTGAAGTATCTCTCCTAGCATTATTTACAACAACATACAGTATATCTTATCCATCTTCATGCATTACCACATTCTCTTGCTCAAAAATGCTGTTACTTACTTACTAATCCACCTGGCTATACTCAGATCTGAAACTCTCTCCCTAAACCTTACTGTCTCTTGCATTGGACCATTTCGCTCACTAATGTACCATGATAATGAAGCTTTCTCAATAAAACATCTACCAGTTTTACAGGACATCTCGGCAACACTAAAATCATTCACTAAAATCACACACACCGCGCGTTCAGTGACACACGGAATTGCTCCTCTTAAATTTTAGTTTCGAGTGACTAAAGTGCTTAGTGGAAAACTTTACCATAATTTCCAAAAATATGAAATCGTGCAGAGTATTGTGAGTACAAAAACTAATATTTGTTGTAAGGCGAGACTGTTCATATTAAAGGAAAAAAATTGAGAACTTTTTCGTGAGAAGAGAGAGAAGCTGCCGTCCAGTTTCTGCCTTGAGGGAAATCTAGAAGAGTTGCCAGACGTGGAGCCTCACACCACATTACCTAATTTTTTGTGTAAACTGGGGAAAGCTCTTGAGCCGTTTTACCTGATCCTGTGGTTCTATATATTGTTAAAAACAGTATCCTTCCCATTTATATTAACTAGTTAGTTAGTTTGATACACGAAAAAATTGAATAATAAAAGAAAAAAAAATTACCAAATACCCACCCGTAAACAGTACTGAGTTAAGTTGCCAAGTAGTACAGCAGTCCTATTTTCTTCATTTTTTTTTTTTGCTTTTCTTTTAGCTTTCTCGTTTGCTATTTTGTTATTTTGTATATATATTGAGTTAAATGTAAAGTCTAAATCCCGTGATAACATATCTTGGTTAGCAAGTCAGTTTATCAGTTAGGAAGAATATATAACAGAAACAGGTGGGTGCCACCTCGAACACAAATTCGAATTTTCCTTCAGGTTTGACTTTTGTTTTTCTTTTTCTTTTTATACGTAAATTACCATGGTCAAGTTTTTAAGTTAAGATGTGTGTTACCAGAAAGGAGACAAACTGAGTCACTAAATAGCACTTATATGGAGATATAAAAATTCTGTGTGAAGGTAAATTAGAAGTTTTTCTCTTTTCTTTTTTTTTTCTTTTTTTTTTCCTCTTTCTCGTCTTCTTTCTATATTCTGTGAGAGGGAGAACATAAAAATGAAGCCATCTCTGTCCCAAACCTCTCCCACCCATGGGGCGGGAGAAGGGGTAGTCATCCGAGGACTTAAACAGAGAATCAAGAAGTTAGAGGAAATGGTTACAAGCCTTGATGATAAAATTCGGAATATGGATGGAGAAATGAAAGAGAATGAAACACTCAGAGAACAAATAAGATCTTTGGAGGAAGCAAATAAAGCACAAGGGCAGGAGAGAAAGGAACTAGAAAAAAGAATAAAGAAGCTGGAAGGGGAAAAGAGTCAACTAGAATCTAGAATTTCTAATCAAGAAGATAAAAACAAACAGCTAAATGACAACCTAAAGGAATTAGATGTTAGTTCACTGCTATCTTCTGAGAGAGACGAGATTGCTGCTTGGAATGTTCAGATTAAGGAAAACATTGAACAGTTCAGAAAAGAGTTCCAGGAGCTGAATATGGAAAATGATGCCATGAAAACGTCCTTTGCTGATGCACTAAAGGGGAATGTGGCAGTAAAAGAGGCTGTAAAGGTGGTGGCACTGGAAAACATACAAACAGTTGACTATAAAGAGACAGTAATCGAAAAAATGAAAGACGTTGTGATGGAAAGGGCAAACCCACTCATCAGACAGGCACTTGATAAGGAGAAGACAGTGGTAATCTCAGGCATAAGTGAATCCCAGGAGCCAACATGGCAGGGGAGACTTGAAGAAAATAAAGCTAGGGTTGTAGACCTGATAAGAAAGCTTGGAGTAGTATGTGGTCCTGAGGATATTGTAAACATACACCAACTAGGTAAATATTCGAGGGAAGGAAAGCCGAGACCAACAAAAGTAACCTTTGAGAGAGGGGAGACATGTAGGGAAATATTGTTGAGAAAAAAAAGTCTAAAAGACCTTCAAGAATGCAAAGAAGTGTTCATTAGACGATACAGAACACAGGAAGAGATGGGAAAGATCAAAAACTTGTTGCAAGAGGCAAGAAGGTTAAATGATGAAAGAAATGAAGAAGAGAAGAAAAATTTTCGTTACGGAATACTTCCAGACAAAGGGGAGATAAAGAAGATAATGACAGAAGATCAGGGGATGGGGCCTCATTAAGATTGTTATACACAAATGCTGATGGATTAGCTGGTAAGGCAGTAGAATTAAAAGATAGGATTCACAACAGTAAGGCAGATATAGTAGCAATTACAGAGACTAAGTTGAGTGAGGACATAAACAGTGTCACAGTTTTTCCTAAGGGCTTCAGAATACTAAGGGTCGAAAGATCTGAGAGGACTGGTGGAGGGATAGCACTGCTCATAAGTGAGAGGATTCAAGTTGAAGAGATAAACTTGGCTATAGAAAGTGAGTTCAGGGAATTTCTTGTTGCTCGCATAAATACTGGGTCAGAGAGCATTATAATAACTGTTGTATACAACCCACCAAGGAACCAAAATAGGCTTGAAATTTATGAGGAAAGTCATATAGGTACGATTGAAGTCATAAACTCAGTTGTTAACATGGCGCGGGAGAAAAAATGTAGGATTTTGATTATGGGAGACTTTAATCATAAAGAGATAGATTGGATAAATCTTGACCCACACAGTGGTGAGGACTCCTTTGGGGCAAGATTCCTAGATTGCGTACAAGGGAATTTCCTACACCAACATGTAATGGAACCAACAAGAGCCAGGGGTGGGGATGAGCCATCACTACTTGATCTGGTGTTCACAGATAATGTGTTGGATATTGAAAATATTGAGTATGAACCACCAATTGGAAAGAGTGACCACTGTGTGTTGTTGATGGAGTATATCATTGAAGACATTCTTCCTGAGAGTAGAGGCACTGAGGACATGAGGAGGAACTATCAGAAAGGAGATTACATCAAAATGAATGAGCTTTTTGCAGTTATTGACTGGAGAACCTTATTTTACAACAAATCTGTACAAGAAATGTATGACATCTTTTGTGAGAAATATGGGAAGATTGTAGATTGCTGCATACCTGTCACCAAAGTAGGTGTAATTCATGCCAGAGAGAAATGGTTCGATAATGGGTGTAAAAGAGCTAAGGAGTGGAGAGACAAATGCTGGAAAAGGTATAGGAGGAGAAAAAACATAAATGCCTGGCAAACCTACAAAAGAGCAAGAAATGACTACCTAAGTAAAAGGAGAGAGGCAGAGAAAGATTATGAGAGGGACATCACCAGGAAGGCGAAAGAAAATCCCAAGCTTTTCCACAGCTTTATCAGAGGAAAACTGAAGGTAAAAGAACAGGTTTTAAGGCTAAAGAGAGTGGATGGAAGCATCACTGAGACGGACGAAGAGATCTGCAAAGAATTGAACAAGGAGTTTCAGTCAGTATTTACAGTAGAAAATACCCCACCCCCTCAGATTGCAGTGATAGAAGCTCAAGGGCCGGTATTAGAGAACATCAACCTTACAGCCACAGAGGTATGCAAAGCGCTGATGGATTTAGATGTTCATAAAGCTACAGGTCCTGATGACATATCCCCTCATGTGCTTAAAAAATGCGCAAACACAATATCAGTGGCACTAAGTATCATATTTAAGGAGTCATTGGAGTCGGGGGAGATTCCAAGATGCTGGAAACAAGCAAATGTGATACCTATCTTCAAAAAGGGAAGGAGGGATACGGCTCTGAACTATAGACCAGTTTCCTTGACCAGCATAGTTTGCAAAGTTATGGAGAAACTACTAAGGAAACATATCTCTCTTCACTTGGAATCCTTCAACTTTTTGTCAGTGAGGCAACATGGCTTCAGAGAAGGAAGATCAACAGTAACAAACTTATTAGAATTTTATGATGAGGTAAGCCAAATCTTACAGGAAAGAGAGGGCTGGGCAGATTGCATATTCCTAGACTTCCAGAAAGCGTTTGACACTGTTCCACATGGGAGACTTATTAGGAAGCTGCAATCAATGGCTAGAATAGGTGGAAATGTCTTGGAATGGATAAAAACTTACTTAGAAGGAAGGGAACAGAGGGTTAGAGTAAGACACTCAGTGTCTGAATGGAGAAGAGTTAGTAGTGGAGTTCCACAGGGTTCAGTTTTAGGGCCACTTTTGTTCCTTGTATATGTAAATGACCTACCAGAGTCTGTAAATTCATTCATGAATATGTTTGCAGATGATGCAAAGATTGTGAAGAAAGTAAAAAACGAGAACAATGGTAGAGAACTTCAGGAGGATCTAAATAATCTGCATGAGTGGTCAGAAAAGTGGCTAATGAAATTCAATACCTCAAAATGTAAGGTAATGAGAATGGGTACAAGTGCAAGAAGGCCCAAGCTTGACTACTCGGTGGCTGGAGTACAACTTCAGGAGACAGAAAATGAGAGAGATCTAGGAGTAAACATATTGGCAGATTTGTCTCCAGAAATACATATAAATGGCGTAGTAAGGGCAGCATATGCATTCTTATCAAATGTAAGGGTAGCCTTCAGGCACATGGACAAGGAAATGTTCAGAAATATTTATGTAACCTATGTGAGGCCAAAACTCGAATATGCAGCCCCCTTTTGGAATCCGCACTTGAAAAAGCACATAGCTAAGCTTGAAAAAGTTCAAAGACATGCCACAAAACTGGTGCCAGAAATACGCAATCTCGGTTATGATGAGAGGCTGAGGGAATTAGACTTGCCATCACTCGAAGCTAGAAGAGTAAGGGGGGATATGGTGACAGTCTTTAAATTCCTTCATGGTTATGATAGAGTGGATAGGGATCGATATTTCGATATGGCTGGCTCTAGAACTAGAGGTCATAGTTTGAAGCTTCGGAAGAAAACTTGTTTGCAGGATGTAAGGAAATACTTTTTCAGTGTAAGAGTAGTTGATAATTGGAATTCGCTAAGCGAGGAGGTAGTTAATGCTACCTCAATCCATAGTTTTAAGGACAGGTATGATAAGTATCACTAAGTCTAAAAATGGAACCGATCAGGAGACGGGAAGATACGAGCTTTGGGCTCTTTCCCGTAAACACCAATTAGGTAATCACAATTAGGTAATCACAAAGGTCTTATTCAGTAGCACTTTACGTAATTCCATTTGAGGCACATTTCAAGTAGCTTTTAAGAAGCATGAGAATATCAGAGAAAGATGACAGTAAATTCCGTTTCTATATTCCTTCAGTGATTTCATTCAAACATGGAAAGTAAACTAGGTTTGTATTCTTAAGACCATAACTCTTTTCATTCACCCAATTATAAAATTTGCATTTGAGAGTCATTGTAGACTGTAAGGCCACAAATATTCTTCTAGTGAAATGGAAATTTAAGATTAAGTAGCATGTAAACAAACAGTATTGATAAACTGATTTGCAAGTTTAGTACAGTGAAATCTTAAGTAAGCCTACTCCCAATCTTCAAATATCTTATTTACTGGACACATGAAGAAAGCATATGGACATATTACATTAGAACTTTGGAAAAGAGAGAGAGAGAGAGAGAGAGAGAGAGAGAGAGAGAGAGAGAGAGAGAGAGAGAGAGAGAGAGAGAGAGAGAGAGAGAGAGAGAGAGAGAGAGAGAGAGAGAGAGAGAGAGAGAGAGAGAGAGAGAGAGAGAGAGAGGAGAGAGAGAGAAGAGAGAGAGAGAGAGAGAGAGAGAGAGAGAGAGAGAGAGAGAGAGAGAGAGAGAGAGAGAGAGAGAGAGAGAGAGAGAGAGAGGAGAGAGAGAGAGAGAGAGAGAGGAGAGAGACGAGAGAGAGAGAGAGAGAGAGAGAGAGAGAGAGAGAGAGAGAGAGAGAGAGAAGAGAGAGAGAGAGAGAGAGGAGAGAGAGGAGAGAGAGAGACGAGAGAGAGAGAGAGAAATTACTTAACAGCAAATGCCTATATGCCTCTATAAATTTCCATATCTCGGCTACAGTCTGCCTTCAGTTATTATTTGCAAATACTATACTGAATCATATATGTATCTAATCTATCAGAAAAATGACTAGTTTACGTTTAAACAATAGTTTAAATCGAAAATCGGTTTGATTACTAATCAGACCCATTTTAATATACAAAGATGAAAGTCTTAAACGGAATGGATGAAGTAAAATAATGTTACACTGCTTTAGTAATTTGTAACATCAAACCCCTACAAAAAATGTAATATGAAATTGTACGAAACTAATTTCCAAATCTGCTTCTCACAAAGGAAATGCACAAAACCAATTCCATGAAGATCTTTTAGTAATTGGAAGAAGGTTCACTATACTGCTTAAAGTATTGCACTCCCTCTACTAACGCTACATAAACATCAAGACTAGAGTGAGTGAACGTGTTTTGTCTTTTATGCTGAATCTCTGAGAAAATAGTTAAAAAAATGCCTTACACCCATTTTGTAAACATACCCATTTTGCAACTAAAAATGTAAAGTACTATATACATTACCAACACATAAAGAGCAATATAAGAGCTATTACTGCCAATTGCCAACGACGTCATACGCGCTATAGAATTTGAGTTACCAGTTAAAATGGCATAAAGTATTAAACAGATGATGTGTTGCATAAGGAGATTTTTTTTTATATGCTCTTGATGCGGGTAAATTTACTATGGAAAAAATAATAATTGCAGACTGCATTCCTAAGATACAAATAAAATTGACTAACAACATGTTCAAGTCCCATAAAAAAATACTGTATATATTTAGAAGGATGTCATTACTTTTCTACCTTTAACAGTCTCCAAGAACTACATTCTATTATATCAAAGTACTAAAAACTACTTTTGTTGAAAAATATAAAATTCTTTTTACTGTTCCATTTGCTATGCATGATAACCATCATCAATATCAAATGTACAAAATAACTCAAAAACATTTTACACAATTTATCAAGGTATGAAAGCAATTCTTCAGTATCATAGTCAATACATCCAAAGGAATCTAGAGCATTTTTTGAGTCATCGGGTCCAATCTACGTTTTATCAATATAAAGTAAATTTTATATTTACAAAACATAATTCAATGAATATAAAAAACTACAAACATCAGAGGCAAAAGCTCATTCATTACTGATAATATTCATGGTTTAAAGAAAGCAACAGCAGATGCTTGCAGTCATATATTACAATAACTAGTGATTATAAACTGTTAATTTTTTGTTCAAAGTGCTCATCACTTTCAAAGCGGTTCAGCACACGGATCGTCAAGGCTAATGCGAGAAAAGCAAGAACAAGTGCTCTTTCGTAACACTATAAATTGTAATGGAAAAGGGTAAATGGTACTACTACTAATACTTCCATCTCTCCAGTCTTTCACTGAGATATTTTATGTAGTGAAATAGTTGCATAAATAAGCAACATTTTTTTCCTATTTTTCTCACTATCTGAGAAACGTAAAAAAATGTGACACTTGGGAAACTTATCACACAACTATTTCAAAGGAAAGGAAACGCAAGTTTGGTGTGTTTTAATTTTTCTTTCCAGACTGGCCCATGCTATAAAGCAATAAAATACCAAGGAATTATTCTACTATACATCAATGCTAGAGATTGGAATTTTATCTGCATTTCTTGATCAAAATATGTGTCACTGATAATCAGTTTCATGAGCCTGATGGTTAATATACTTATTTACCGAAAACATACAAATCAGAATACAAGAAATGCTGCGATAAGATCCCAAACTCAACTGATCTGGTTTTTAAAGGAAGAAGATCGAGATAAATGGATAATAAAATCTGCTGCAACTCACATCGGCCATATCCAACTCGGAGGTATTTCGCTCTTCTACCTCGGTGTAGAGAGAAAACCAGGATTTATTTTTCAGAGATACAGCTATTAGAATGGGAAACTGCTCCTACGAACCGCCTCATTTTAACTTATATTATAAATAAATTATTATGACATTGGAGAAGGAGCTCATACTATATAAATTAACTTTCAGCATTCAAAAACTAAATAATGAAAATGAAGAGTATAAATAAATGATTTGCCACCAAATGAACTTACCATTATCTATTGGCATACATGTGTACTGTAAATTATCATTTAGAGCAATACGTGCTGCATTTCTTAAAATAAGAGGTCATAAAAATTCAACTCTAGTGTCTGAGGAAGAGTTTGCATATAATTATTCTTGACGAATTGATATTTTTTATTAAAAAATATGAAAGAATAAGTATAGAATTGATCTATTCCTCCTACTTCATTATGTATATAATATATTGTTAGGAAATATAGAAACCAATACTGAATAAATTAAATGGTAGTAGTGAAAGCAATATGAAAAAGATTCTACCTGAATATTATGAAAAGAAAATATTTGGTCGAGTAAAATAATAAGTAATAATAAAATATATGTATAATATAAACACAGTAACTACTCTAATCTCAAGTGATTACCCAATCATAAAAAAAAAATACAAAAATAAACCCTACGTGTCAACTGCGATCATGAGAAGCCTATTATGAAGCTTTTAAAAAATAAATTGAACAATGGAATCTGAAATATTACATCTAGACATGCGCCACATCAAGAGCAAAATATCTTTAAATATCAACGTTATATTCAGATGAAAAAACCATTTATACGAAAACAGGATAAAAAAAATGAACTAGGTTACACATAAATAAGCGAGCAAATAGTAAGTAAAAAAAAATGAGTGAAAAAAAAATATAGAAATGATACGGTGCAAAACAGTGAATATTTTTTACTCGGTTGATGCCACAGTCTCCTTGAAGTGCGAACTCCATTTCCAGCCCTGTTTGCTTCTCTATGAAAAAATAGAAATATGGAAATATAGAAAAATGTAAAAAACATAGAAAATGTATATAAGTGTGAAAAAGGAAAACAGAGAATTGTACACAACAGTTAAGAAATTAGAAATGGAAAAAAAAAATTCTCACCTGAACTATAAGGCAAGAATAAGAATGATAAATTAAGTGTTTTGTGTATGGTGTCACAGGTGTCTTTGTTTTTGTGCTTATTTATATGTTTGTATAAAGAATGCTTATGTTTTTTCTAAGGCACAACTAGTCAAAAATTGTAAAAAACGCAATTCCATATATGACATATCAAAAATATGTTGGTAAGAAAACATATTACCAAAAAAATGTTTAGCCAAAGCTCACGTTTACAAAGGCCTAAGCAAAATGGCAGACAAAAATGTCAATTTCAGTCTTGACAGAATAGAACTTAAAAATTTATTTAAAAAAAAAAGGAACAGCTCATTCTCAAAATTAGAGACAACTACATTGTATCACACAAATTGTGTTATACATATATGCATGAAACATCCATTCATATATGTATAATGAGAAGACAGTATCTTTTTTAACTAAAAATATATTAAAGGATCTTATTGCAACAAGACAGAAGGATCATTTTCACAGGATGAGGATCAAAGTCGAGGGCAAAGGACAGAGACGCTTTGGGGATACTGACAGGTAAGGTATGTTTTATTCATAAAAAGCTACGTGGAATAGAATTAATTCGCGAGACATTAAAAAAATTATACAAGATTTCAAACTTGTAGAGTTTAAAGAGTTCGTTTACATGGAGTATTATTCCACGAGCTTTGTACAAGCATCAAACTAATATATGTTTTTATACTTTCTTTTATGGTCACTCTGTATGAACACAGATTTAGCGTAGAAGACATTTTTTTATGACAATATGTACAAGTGCATGGTATGAAGCTACAGTATAGGTGCAAAGTATAAATAAGAAAAATTAAAAAGAGAAAAAAGATATAGGGCTTGCGCCTCACCGTCTTTTTCATGGGATTATATATAAAAAAAAAGGCAAACTTAACGAGAGAGAGAGAGAGAGAGAGAGAGGAGAGAGAGAGAGAGAGAGAGAGAGAGAGAGAGAGAGAGAGAGAGAGAGAGAGAGAGAGAGAGAGAGAGAGAGAGAGAGAGAGAGAGAGAGGAGAGAGAGAGAGAGAGAGAGAGAGAGAGAGAGAGAGAGAGAGAGAGAGAGAGAGAGAGAGAGAGAGAGGAGAGAGAGAGAGAGAGAGAGAGAGAGAGAGAGAGAGAGAGAGAGAGAGAGAGAGAGAGAGAGAGAGAGAGAGAGAGGAGAGAGAGAGAGAGAGAGAGGAGAGAAGAAAAATATTATACAATGTCCTGGGCTTCGTTATATCTTTCTAAAGAATATCTAATTTAGACATTCCATTTGTGCAGAATACTTAGCTTCTATCGTGCAACAGAGTTCAAATTTAGGAACAGAAAAGGGATGGTAGATATTCTGTGTAGGTGTATCTGTGCTCTCTTTTATAACAAATTGTGCAGAAGAAGTGGCTGGAGGGCTCATATTTATCACTAACAATGACGAGATATGGAAGCTTATCCTGTAATGAAAGGTGAAAGATGTGTGATGGGAGATGACCTCTTCAGAGACTATTAATGAGAGAGTGAGAGTGAATGTTACTAATAGCTATCTCAAGAAGATATAATTCCTGATTAAAAGCATAGACCAATATAATCACATTTAAAATGTCAGAGTTGAGAATATAAGTGGTATATCTGTAAGAAACTTTTTTTTTTTTAAATAACTCAGTTTCACAGTAATCTATTAAAAATAAAGATAAATGAAAGATAAAGGCAGAGGTGTCAGTGGACTAAACCATTTAACTGTACTTAGCATCTGCGAGCTGGCAACGCTGCATTCTGCTAACTGTACGACACTTTTCGCTCAAATCTGTAGTAACATCCATTTTCTCTTACAAGAATGATTAGTACCTTCATTTGTCCGAAAAAGACACCAATCAATTAATATACTGTGCTCGTTCGTACAGTTAAATAAGAATAATTATAATCTGGAAATAACAATAATAAAAAGAAAAAAAATAAATGGAATTAAATATTTCAGCTTCTCAAAGTCTGAGCGCAGATGAGGAAATAATATACTGTCATGCAGATGCTTCCTAGCTATCGAACTGACACCATATTTGCATAAAATGCAAAGTCAAAACCCCTGTAATGCCAATGTAGAAGGGTCTGAAAAGCTATAGTTCTTGCAATCATATATACTGAGTATACATTATATTTCAGAGATATGTTGCTGCTGCTTCAGTGAATTATAATGCATTCTGCTCTTCTATAGAACAACCATTTGTTACAATATTGTAACATTAGAAAACAAGAACAACGGTTACAATGCAATTGTATTAGTTACAAAGATATCGCTTGAAAATCATCAACTACATATCTCACTCATAAGACTGCTTAAAAGATAAAAATTAAAAATGCCATACCACGGGTACATATGAACATTATATATATTACAATGAGAAACATCACACCAAGTTATATGTGTAACTTGGAATGCACAACATTATCTGGTTTTGCAAAACCACATATTCAATTATCAAGTGAAAACACACCATCGGTGAAAAGGCAAAAATACAATAAAATGTGAAAAAAACGTAATGTCACTCCCTATGGCATAGAAGCTGTTGTTCTCATTTCTGCAGATGAAATCATGCAATATTAATAACATCCTTTGTTAGAAAATGGCAAAGAAGTAGTCACAGAAGTACTGGGTATCAAGTGAAACACTACAATCCAAGGCATGCATTTTAATAAGTATAACAAATACTAAATCAAAGCAAATAAAGAAAAAAATATAAAACCACCAATATACAGTATTAAGGCAAGTCACCAAAAAAAAAAAAAAATCATGCAACAACCAACAAAGGAAAGATTATAAATGGAAACTAAAACTAAGAAATTAAAAGATAAGAGGTGATATTATTACGCCTAATAAGAATTTTATTATCAGGTGAATGACCAGCAGAAGGTAAGAGTTCATAAATGCTACAAATTAAAACAAGACGAAAATGAAATGGGCTCTCTAGACCAATTCTCATATACTAAAACAAAAGTGTAGTCAGTGCAATTGCAAGTTTGCATGAAAAGAAGTCTGTTAGGCATTCCTCTTAATGAACAAGCTTGCATCAAAATTATGAACCCTTCCTTGCATAGAAGATTCACTCTACATTTCAAGCTCTGGTTTACTCTAATATACTTTTTTATTCTATATAAACTACAAATTTATTTGTTTAATTTTGGAATACTGAGTTAAGTCCAACATATCCAGTTTGTACACAACTATTCACTTTGTGAAATTAAAAGACTTGGGATGATTGTTCATGTTTTAAAGCAAAATTAAATTCTTTTTTATAGATGCAGATGATACTGCAAACATCAAAAAAATATTTTTTTTTATGGAAATCAAAATACTGCGGTTCAGTTTTACATATCCCAAAACGGCATAGTTTGGTTATTTCTATTGTTGTAAATAAGCTTCACTTGTAAATCATAAATATGCTGTATGAATTGACAGCACTTAAGTGTGTGGTGAATTTTTTTTTTTGGATGTGGATGAATTATACCATTGGTGTGGTTTAAATAGAAAGAAAAGAGATATTTTTGCGGCACAATGGTTACACTTGTCTATGGAGAAAAAAAGTGTGACAAGAGATGATTCTTATATGCTCAAGTAAAATAAATAAATATATATATATATATATATATATATATATATATATATATATATATATATATATATATATATATATATATATATATATATATATATATATATATATATATATATATATATATATATATATATATATATATATAATATATATATATAGCTCAATAATTTGTACATAAGCCGCAAAAAGGTCTCTTAATACAAGGATTCTATAATCATATATCATGTCAACGTACTGTTCTTTCCATAAAAAAAAGTAAAATAAAGTCACTTTGCTGGGCAACTGATACCCAAACTGCAACCTTACTCCTAATTTCAAGATAATCATGAACTAACAATAAATTTGATAAGGGAAATTGTATGAAGTTCATTGGTAATCTTGCTACAATACAATACCTAATTCAGTAATTTATATTTTATTAGATATCAATAATATTGCATTCAATATAATTCAATGCCTACTTCTTGTGATAATACAATCTGCTGCTGCAAACAAAATAAAGCAATAAAAAAATTATATTTGACTGTGAAGGGCTCTAGTGTACTATTTTGAGCAAGTCAGAAGCTGCTTGTGATTATCGACAGACATCTACTTCTAGGGGTGTGATATGTATGTCACAGTACACTTAAGGGGGACAGAGAATCAGATATTTATAAGTACTGTGCACCCCCCTACATGCCAATCATATCCTTTTTGGACTAAATCCATTGTAAATATATGAATCTTAAAGATGATCAAATTAGGTATTAGTAAGAACAGAAGTACATGTTGGTAGTTACTAATATTGAAATGAAATTTTTAAAGAGATAAATAGCCTTCATCGCACTGCAGAAGTCTCCAAGAGAAGGGCAGCACAAAAAAATTAATTAAAGGTTAGCAAGACTGTCCACCTAGACTGGGTCATAGACTAGTTGGTGTTCTCTTTTGTAACAGCCCCCGGTGAACACTGGTGTTAGTGTTAGTAACAAAAGGTTGGACGGGCATTGTGACCACAGGTGGAGGCGTGTCAGCACATACCTTAGACGCTGATGATCGGGTGTCCTCCGCAGGTGTGGGAGACGTAGCTCTGGGGTCTCCATTGGCCACGCCCACTAGGGGGCCAACCCCAGGAGCATTTGGTGGTACTCGTTGTTCTTGAACAGATGCTAACCTGCAAAACATAAACATTAGTCATCTGAATTAACGCACTCGACTATCAATCCTAATTTGAAAACTGTCACAAAACTGTATGACTTTATATTCAGAGATACCAAAATCATGGCACTTTCAATGAGTTGGCCTTACTTGATAATCAAGGCATGATCAGATCAAATGAAGGCGTACTGAAAAGTGTTCAGAATTACCAGTACTTTCTCAAAATGTTTATAGCTGTGAAAGAAGGCATGATAATGCTTCATAACATAAACTTCTTGTCAGAGCTCCATTGAACTTATGATGAAATTGTCACAAAGATGTACAACTTAAAAACAATCATCTACAGATAGAAAGGAGCCTTGGAGTTGCTTTTTTTTCCAAATATAAAGTTTTCAATCTAAATGTCATAGCCTGCTGAAGCCTGCAGAGTAAAAAAAAGCATAACTATATGTTCACCTTTTCCAGCAGCTGTTTATATAGAAGAAATATGTGTGGCAATACCAGCCCTTCATTCCCTTATCCCTCTTCAGTCATCACTTACAACAAGAAAGTTCTACAAAAGAGATTATATTATATTGGTGGAAGAAAGACAAACTTCATACACCCTGAATGTTGCATGTGATATAGTGGTTGAGCGGTAGAGACAATTCCAGACTTTTTTCCCAGCATACCACTGGAGGCAACTAACACGGATAGGGTAAAGTGAAAATTCCTAACTCCATCCCCAGATTTTACCCCTCTAAAAACCTTGTAAAAGAAGCAAGGGTAAGCAGTGAGAGAAGAAATACAGCTATCTAGTTTTTATTTTTTTCTATACTTATAAACATATTGCTAAGCTTGATCAGGATAAGGCACTGTGTGAGAAATGAAAACATCATTACCAGTGGCTAGGTATCTCCTTCAAAAAAGCTTGTTGATCGGGTAGGATGAATTTCATGCTTGCTTTCTCTGCATGTTGCTGAAAACTACTAAAATGAATGAGGGCATGGGGGCTGGCATTCCATTCTTTCAAGACTTTCCCCGCTAGTAAAGAAACTTATAAAAGAGTAAGGATAGCTAGGGTATAATGAAATCCAGCTATCTGGGTTTTTTCCAGCTGTGGCCAGCCTCTGGCTTCAAGACGTGATGGGAAAAAACATATCAGTAATATTCTTAGCTGAGAAGGGATGAGATAGGTAAGGTCCATACTACTGATAAATTTGATGCCAAACTCTATTGGTTTACTCAAAGGTCACTCTGTCTGCCTCCGTGCCAAATACAGTAATATCAAGCATAAGATAAATGCCACTCAAAATTCTGATATCCTTGAATACAAGTATTTTATACTGATCGGGAACTTACAAAAAGGCTGCAAAAATATATCTGTTAACTGCTCATACTTTGTTAATAATATACCTTTTTAGGGTGACTAGCGTGCCTGTAAGCTTCTTGCAACGGCGTAAAGCACTTTCTAGCTTGTCCGGTTCTTCTTTTAAAAACCTGAGAAAAAATTATATATATATATATATATATATATATATATATATATATATATATATATATATATATATATATATATATATAATATATATATATATATATATATATATATATATATAAGACTATATTATTTTAGTATATATCCACTTCACAGAACAAATTTTTCAAATTTTTTCAGAAATACATCTTTTCAAATAACAGAGTTAAAATGATTAAAAAATAATGCATGTTACTTTTCATCTCTAATAGCTTTTTCCATTTCGGCAGATATAAGTCCTTTCAAACCATCCTGAAGTATTGGAAATCTTGCCTTTAAATCGGCCACAGTTTTACTGAAAAACAAAAATGGTATAAGCAATTTATCTAGTTTACAGTCCAAAGAATTTTGCAAATGCATGAATACTGTGTGTGTGCATATATATATATATATATATATATATATATATATATATATATATATATATATATATATATATATATATATATATATATATATATATATATATATATATATATATATATATATATATATGTAAAGGTGATTGCCATGTATATTAACTCACACACAAAGGTAGAATAATCAGAATATGCAATGAAGTCCCTGATATACAGGAAAGCTGCACCATAACCTATCCGTAAAGTCTTTAGGGTAAGGATACTGGAGTTATGTCTCAATGATCAATGCTGTAATACAGTATTCCGATTCATGAAATGCATAAGTATGAAGGAGATAAAACAATGCCTACTAGTTCTTCCCTTGCTTTTATAACGAGTCTGGAAAATGATTTCAGTCAGAAGGTGCAGGATTTGCAAAATTAATCCACAGATGGTGAAGATGTCTAAGTGCAAATAGGTACTAAACAACTGGCTCCAGTTTAAATTATTGCTCCAAACCTTAAAAAATGCATTTAAGATAAATTAAATTTTGTACAACATACATGTATATCCATATCCTATAGAAGTAGATAAAGTATGAATTTCCTTCCTTACACGGACACATTTACAGACTTAACGTATCAACTGGTCTGTAAATTTTGATACATGCCTTAAGTCACGTTCCTCACTAGCATTATCAGTGTTCTTTATGGTACTGTGACGAGTCTGGGTTATGTGTACATTCTAGTCTGCGGAGAGAACCGCAGAGGCATAAGCGTCCTCACTGTTACAAAATGCTTCAAGAGATTGTTTCGTTACTCACTTTAAGAGTTTGGTTCATATAGCATCGGAATTAATTTTTTACCTCCCAAAATGTAAACCGTTTAAACAAATTACATTACATAATGACAGTACTGACAGGCCTTGAAAATCCACTTTATTTCCAATATAATTATCAATGAATATGCAATTAGGCCAGACTAACAATAACAACTTACTCTAAATCAGTCATGATTTACACGGAAAGCATACTGAGACTTCAAATACGTTACATTTGGCATTTCCTTAATTTGTGATGTATGAGCAGAAAAAAAGATTTTCAAACTTCTGTGATAAATATTCTATGGGGATAATAATTCTTCCAGAATGAGATATGGCATAGGGAGCATATCAGCAGAGTACTGAACCAGAAGCAATATAATAATGATATCAACGCCTCAATACTGAGTTAACACAGTCAAGGTAGAGGTAACATTTAAAAGAGAGGAAAAATCCTTTAATTTTCCACATGACAGGTATGAACAGCATCTATAGTTTAAAACAAGGCAAAAGGGTTAAATTAATGGACATGAACACATAGAGGAGATGAAGATTATTAAAATAATAGGGAATAACATATCACGAGAATATGTTAATCTGCAATCATGATATCATAACAATACTTATAAGGCTCTAATATAATTTTATTAATTGGGAATCCTCGACTAAAACAAATTGAACTTACAATTTTCTGTGTAAAAAACTATCCTCCAAGAGTGCCACTCTGTAATTATATATCATAGAATAATATTTTACGCAAAAAATGGAAATGGGTATCTAAACTTTCCTCATATCACGGGCTGAGTAAAAACATCTGTTTTAGAACAATGAATAATTCTGGAAACGTGAGTATTTAGGTTTCTCTTTATAGAGAGGGCCCATAATTCTTACAGAATATCTTACAGACGAGTCCTGGCTGAAGGCTGCTATGGCGCCTCTGCTTCCAGCTCTATACTGCCCTCTCTGTGACTATGGTCTGTCTGGTGGCTATGGTGGCGGAACTGAATGTCTTCTCTGTGGTTAACTTTCTTCTCTTGAGTTGCCCAAGCACGATCCAATTTAATTTCAAAGTTGCAAACAGATTTTGCTCCAACAACCGATTCTGGTAGACTGTTCCATACATCAACAACTATATCACAAAAGGAATACTTCCTCAAGTTCAGTCGTGGCCTTTGTTTGAATACCCTTTTGCTATTTACTCTTGTTGCTGATTCAAGCATAATGAAAAGGTCATTACACACCTCCTTGTCATATATTCCACTCATAATCTTAAACATTTCAATCATGTCTCCTCTTGTCCTCCGGTAAGCTAAGGTGTGAAGTTGTAACCTTCTCAGTCTTTCCTTGTATGGAAGGTCTCTCAGTGTGGGTATCAACTTGGTGGCTCTTCGCTGTACATTTTCTATCGCCTCTACATCCCGAACTTTATATGGAGACCAGAGCTGGTTAGCATACTTAATATGGGGACGTACCAGAGCTGTATACAGAGGCTTGAAAGTTTCCTCGTTCAGTGCATAAATCACTCTCCGTATGAGTCCCACAAGCCTGTTTGCTTTGTTGATTTTTTCAGCTATATGTTCAGAAAAATTTAGTCCACTGTCAATTACCACTCCCAAATCTTTTTCAGAAGACGCTTCTTTGAGCTCCTCTTCCATATTGTAAATTCTTTTTCCAGCTTTTGTTTTTCCTATTCTCATTTGAATACATTTTCCTGGATGAAATTTAAGCAACCATATATCAGACCACTGTTTAGTTGCATCTAAATTGTCTTGCATTTTATTACAATCTTCTATATCAACTATTTTTCTGAAAATTTTCAAATCGTCCGCATAAAGATACACTTCTCCATTTTCTATAACCTCTGGCAAGTCATTTATGAATATCACAAACAGCAGTGGACCCAACACCGATCCTTGTGGAACGCTGCTGATTACATCACTCCTGATTGAGGCTTCTCCGTTGACGATCACACGCTGCTATCTGCTAATCAAGAAGGACTTGATCCATGCATATATGTCTCCTTTCATGTTGTATTCCTCTATTTTCTCACACAAGCGGCGATGCGGGACAGTGTCAAATGCTTTCCTGAAGTCACAATATGCGACATCTACAGCCCCTCCCTCATCTAGAGTATTAACCCAGCTGTCCATAACTCGTATTAACTGTAGCGCCGTTGATCTCCAAGTTATGAATCCAAATTGCTTGTTGCTAAATAACTTATTTTCCTGCATGTGTTTCATTATATATTTCCGTACCATGGATTCCATTATCTTGCAGGCTATACTTGTTAGGCTTACTGGTCTACAGTTGCCTGGGTTACTGCGGTCTCCTTTTTTATATATTGCTGTGATGTTGGCTCTCTTCCAGTCTTGGGGGATTCTGTGCATCTTCAAATAAAGATAAAAAATCATCTTCAATGGGTCCAAAATTTCCTCTACTGCCTCTTTCAAAACGCTAGGATGAAGACCGTCAGGTCCTGGTGATTTGTTCTTTTTCAACTTATCTATTATAGTTTTTATATCTTTCCTTGTTATTTCTATAGTGTTTAATTCTGGGACTTGTTTACTCTGTACTTTTGGAATGTCACCTTCAGTTTCCCTCGTAAACACACTGCCGAAGAATTCTGCCAGTACTTCTGCCTTTTCCTTATTGTCACTAGTTTTATCCTTTTTATCTACACTTGTGTACAGATCAGATATTAGATATTTAAAGTACCATGAAAAATAACACTGCAAGGACAATAATAAGTCCTGAAATTCCCAACAAACATAAAAAATGAATGTAATTGGTAGGAGAGATGAAAGCTGTATAGGCAATTCCCTCTACAGCCTATTGGAGTTTCTCTTCTTAGCAAGAAGTCATACTTAGGTAAAAAGGAAAGCCTAAGAGTCACCCTCGAGGGGATATATAAAAAGGAATCATCATCTCTACACGACTCAAAAAGCCTTATCTCAATCCCATTTCAACCTATTCTAAAAAAAAAAATGCATACATAGTACAAATAATGAACTAAATCACCGTTCAGGGGTAAGAGAATTTGACTGCACACTAACAGGTCTAAATTCAGGTAAGGCCTTGTCACTTCTTTAAGTAAGAAAAAATAAAATTTGCTTCTAAAAACCTGTGAAATTCAATAAATATATGCAGGTCTGCAAAGTATACTAAATAAAACCCTATGGGAAAGAAAGTACTCTAAAGTGAAGGAAATCTTAACTAGGAGAAAAATTATTCTTTTTGAGTACTGTATTGTCCTCTTCCCTTTTAGAGTATTTATGTTCCTAATGATGAGGTCAAATGATCTCTTGATGGTCAAATCGTATGAATCTTCTCTTAGCATTAGAAATATAGGTCTGGTCAGGTACTGTCTTCTCACACTATAACACTTAAGCCAATTTTCAATATCATTCTGGCTTTGGTCACACCTGTCTACGGTTTTCTTTTGGAATTGCGGATATGTAAAAACTTATCAAACCATATACAGGGTACTTATAAAAGGTATTAGATACAAATGCTACATACGATGGTGTATAGAACATGTTCATTCACTGATGGTTTAAGGAGTCCAAATGACACTCCCTAATTTTGTCCTTAGTTCAGATAACTGTATCAGCCAAGTGCTAATAAACTTATACTGTACAAATTAGAAAATATTTGAATATATCAAATCACACTAATGGGTTGGGAATCAAACCCTTCATTTAACTAAAGTTGGATGAAGTCGTCCCTGATATGTTGGCATAAGAGATGTTGTTAGAAACGGAACAAGAGTGTATAACTAAAAAGGCAAGAGAGAAGGAATTGAAGATGAAGTAGTGGTAAAAAAAAAAAAATAAATAAAAAGCCTTGCTAATGTTTACATATCTGAAGAATTTCCTTAAGAGATTTGAAGACACATCCCAATAATGAGTACTTTTCAATTACTATTTTGGAACGTTGGCAGGATATTAGGACAGTTATACTATTTTCATGGGAAAAAATCGCACTGTATGGTAATTTACTACTTGTTAGACATCATCTCGTAATTACCTAATTGTTTCATCTTGTTAATATGCCTATTTGATTTTCACTCATCTCATGTGTGCATACACTTGATTATCAAAATAATTCATGTGTATCCCTTTAAAATGCATTGAGGCTGATAAAAAACCAGCAGAAAAACTAATGGAAATACAAATGAAGAAATGGAGCGGTACTGATCTCAACACCAAGATAATAGTTTTGTCTAAGTATGCAGGTGGCAAGCTGTGAATACTATAACATGTGAGCTAATTATGTCAACTCTACGAATTTCACTATACTGAAAGACAAAAAGGAATTTACTGAACAATAAAGGGTCTGTATATATGGAGGCTACCACAGCAACTTAACAATGAGTGAAAGAAATTACTAGGCATATGGATCGAAGGCTAGACCCAGAAATGCATTCCTCTAGGCATTATGATAATTCTTATCAAGGCCTCCGAGTCCAGTATGGATCATCACAGTAATATGACTCCAAAATCAAAGCCGTAGAAACTGTTAGCTTCTGGTAAGGTTACCCACGGAGGAAAGGTCAAGGATGAGGTTCCAGATTAAGAATAACTCAACCCTTAAGTCCTCAATGGCGGACAAGGTGGATGAAGCAACTCAGTGACTGTGAAGGAGGATGAAAATCGCAACATATCCAACAACTGTCCTGGTTTCCTTGCCAGTGGCATCCGTTTGTTTATTATGTTGAAGGAAAAACCAGGTTCGAAATGTGATGTGTAGTTTACTGCTAATTATGGCTGGCCTAATCGATATAAGAAACTATTTCACAACATACTCTGAAGGTGAGTGAGAAATCTGTGAGTATGGAAGCTGAAGATGGACCACAGTCTTCAACTAGTCAAGGAAGTGACATTGTGGAAAGTGCTGACATTACTGTGGAAATTACTGTAAGTTGAATTATTCCAAGCGAAGAAAATATTTTTGAGCAAATCGGGGAGAATGATTGGGATGATCCCAATTACATTCAACAGTTTGCAGTTCCAGATATAAAAAGGAGTTTAAAGATTAAGAAAAAAGTCATTAACCAAATTACAAAATCTTTCTTACCTTGATCGGGATAATATCAGTGCCATGTTTTCAACATCAGACATATTGACACGCAATCGCCTATTTATGACGTTGTTTCGCAGCTCTTCTACTTTCATTTCAAGGTCACTGAAATACAAAAATATATACTGCTATAAGTCGGCTCGACCATAACTGTACGTGCATTTGATTAACAGAAATTCATAATAATTATGTACATCATTACACAGGATAATAAAAATATTTGAAAAAGGTAGCTGAAAGTCTGAGGATGGGCTGGAAATATATTGCTCTCAATCTCATAAAATAATATAAGGAAAGACTTTCAATACAGTTCACTGGTAGGGTGTTCGATTAGGGAGGTGCTGGACCTGCGTTCATGCCCAAGCGGGGCAATATGAATGGCATCTAAAATTAATTCCCCAACTCAATCCGTTTATATCCACCTTCCAAAGGGTGACTAAAAGTGACACATTAAACGTAAAAAAAATTATATATATACAGCTATGGAAAGAAAGTCTTTATACAAGTGAAGTGAATGCTACTGGCTTGCTACACTTATCAATTCATAGGAGAGTTTTCATAAATCCAATTAGGTAAAAAATGCTTTATTAAGTTTACTTTTGTTTTGGAAGATTTTAGGGCACCAAGCTATACCTTAATGTTCCAGTACTTCTTTCTTTAATCAGAATAGTGTATTTAAACAAAAAGTATATCAGATGTCAAACAAGTGAAATAGAAGTCTATTTGTCAATTTTTTCTTCTTCTAAAATTGCATGTTTAAGGAGATTTATTAAACTAACTTCCCGTAGATTGTCACTGTTATAATGTAATCTCAGTAGGTGAATCAAATACTTTAAATTATATAACTCATATTCAAGAAAGTAGAAGGAATTCATAAGTACAGAATATCGAATTGGTAAATAAATTTGAGGATTTAGAAATGGATTCTATTATAGGACACAACTAAACAGCAATATAAGGTTTAATCCAATATAAAACTGTCATATGTAAAAATGAAAATGTACTTCTGGGTAATCATGAAAACTTCATGAGGACAAATTTAACCAGTAACACAGTTTTTATGAACTTCTTACTTGTTATTTTATTATAAAAAATAGGATAGCCTATTCTAAAGCTTACAATCAATTGAATTCATTGACTGAAGAGCCTTTCAGTAAGAAATTGTTGAAAATGTAACTTCAAAAGCAAACATAATAATACCTATTTTATTATACCTATTTCACTACAAGTGCTTTACAAGATCCAACAATTTACCTTAAAAAATTAAAAATCTTAAACGTCGCTACCAATAAAAAGTATACCCCGATACCCACATTCATATATGTAGCGATGAAGTATTGTAACCAAGCATATAAAAATCTAATTTAGTGGTGACCCAAGCAGGGAGGTAGAAGGATTGTGGCAGCCTATTATCTCCAAGGTGCTAAGAGGAGTGATTGCGGTGTATTAGTTTCTGGTGAATGTGCGTGCACTGACTCGGTCACTTCCCTTACAAAGGGACTAGTGGCGACTGCATATGTATGTATATATGTATGTATGTTGTAATGGCAATACTGACGGTGTGGGAGAAAAAGAACACTTCCAGCGCATCTGTGTATCATATGAGCTAACTAACTGGAATAAGGGAGCAAAGGGCTGGATTGCCAAAACTTCCAGAATATTATTTTTGCCACAGAACAACTGATGAAAGGAGTAAGGATGGGCAGAGTATGATAAATCCCTGTGTCATTTCTTTTTGTACAGCTGCGGCCACTCAGCCGGCTTCAGTAGGATATGGGTCATGTTAAAAAGGGTAAAATTAAAGTAGGGGGTAGTAAAGTAGTCTAACAATGTCAGCATGAGAAGCAGGCAATACATACATAAGGCTAACCAGTAATATGTAGAACATGAATATCTATATACAAGCTATTGTGAAAAATACAAAAATAAATTACTCTTTTTAGGATATTATTAGCATCATATTTTCATAAGGCATGTCTAAAACATTATTCTAGCAAGAAACATGGTGCCTCTGATCACAGGATGAGAAAAAAAAATTCTAACCTCAATTAATGTATGCTAAACCTTGAAGGATGCTAATTTCAATTGTAAAAAAAATCACATAGAAAGCTCTCAAAAAATTATGTTTTTCTTTAAATTTTTCTATGCTCATTATCAAAAACTACAACCCATATGCATCAAGCTGATCCCATTAATATCAAAAGTGATTTTTATATAGAAATACATTTCATACCTACCTACCTGAGGTCTTCTGTGTTAAACACAATAGTGATAGGAAATTAAACTACACAAGCTAAAGATTTCATTTACAGGAGTCCCTCATCTTACACTTAAAACTGGTACCACAACTTCCGTTGTAAGTAAAAACTGCCTAAAGTCAAAATCCTTGCATATATGTGTCTTTACTTGGCATATTATCTATTCCCAACCTCCTGCATACTTTGAATTATACCTATATTACTGAACTCTAATTAAACTTGGCAAAATACACTATAATTAATGCAAAAGAAGTACTGTAGTTATTAAAATGTATTTTTAAGGGACATTTTGTGAAGTTTCATTTTTTCAAATATTTTCCAACTGCATATTTAAAACCGCACATTTTAAAACTGTGTAAGATGAGGTACAAATATATATATATATATATATATATATATATATATATATATATATATATATATATATATATATATATATATATATTATATATATATATATATATATATATATATATATATATATATATATATATATATATATATATATATATATATATATATATATATATATATATATATATATATATATATAATCTGCTAATACGTAATAAGACTGCAGCACTTCCATGAAAAATGCAATAAAATAGGGCAGTGAGGCAATACCAAACTTCAATATACAGTTGACCAAGGAGTGCTTTTAAGTTATAGTCATTTATAAAGTAGCATTTGCAATGATAGCTTTGAGTGCATTTTAGTATAACATGATACTTATCTTGCTCAGTGCACTGGACCTCTTATCAAAAATAAGAATTTTAGTAAATGTAGCATAACAAAATGTCCTTAAAGTCCATACTTACAGTTTCTTGACGTTTATACTAATAATTTCTCTAATTGAAGTTTTTAATGAATAATAAAAATAAAGCTTATCGGTGTAACTAAATATATCCATTCATCACCTGTCCAAATAATAGTCCACATCTGATGTCTTGAACAGAAGGTGAACAAGGTTCATTGGTGACAATATCAACCAAAACAGTTTCAGATCAAATATTTACCCCGATTTCTTTTATAATAAGAAAAAAAAACCTAAGATGAACAAATACAGCTGAAATAAACATCAACAGCAAAGGTTTCAGATTTAAAGTGTACGACTGTTTTAATATCGAGAAGGTGAGGGTAAAAGTTTGTTAAATATTTGAAAAATGTTTCACTATATACAACTATACAGGCCTATACTCAGTAAAAAATGAAATGAAGATATTATATACAAAATTTTTCTAAACATACTAAACAGTCATGCCATTTTAAAAATATGGAATGGATCTTCATTTAAAAAAAAAAAAAAAGATCATAAATATTAACGAGACTGGCTATGAATACCTACCACAGATCTTTGTCGAGCTTCATCATATCCTGTCTGTAAGAGTCCTCCTCACGCTGTATCCTGACCCTCTCAGCATCCGCTGACCCTGGCAGTAAACACTCCTCGTTGGACTGCAGCAGCGTCCTGAGAAGTAATATTTATTTATTTAATGACCAGTGTCTTATGCTTTATAAGAAAGCCTAAATCAGATCAATTTCTTCTCCAGTGATAATTTAGATCTGACAGCCTATGCAGGCTTTTCCTTCACTGCTATACATAAGTAATGAACTCCACGTTAGGCCAATTAAGAATTGCAATGGACACCTGATAATGGAACTTTTTAGAGCTAAGATTCTAGGGGAGTGAAACTGCGACATGGGTGACACTGTATTTCCCATGCTCTGTCACGTTAAACAGTTCTTACTGTTGTTGTACTTGAGGTCACTGGGAGGAGACAGCGTGGGGGGAAGAATAGATTCTTGGGGACTGCAGCTGGTGTTGATCTTTTGATCTCAAAATAAAATGTATATTTGACAGGATGAGGGATAGGTAAGTCGTGCGTAAATAGAATAAACATACGGTAATGTTAAAAGCTGTGCAGAAAAGAATATTCTCTCCAAAATAACAGAACAATTAGATAAGTATAAATACTGAAATACAAACTATAAGACTTAGGTTCCAATCATAAGATTAATGATCGACAACTGAACAAGCAATATACTTAAAAAGATAAGAAAAAAAAACTGATGACGATATAATCAAAAATAAATAATACACTTTAAACATCAAGAGAGTTTCCAATCCTAATGACAAGTAACAAAATGTCTTTCACAGGTGCTAGCTTGAGTCACATTGTAAAATATTAGAAGTAACAGTCACCGTAAAATATAAAAAATTCTTGCAATACTGAGCAATCCTGATAGTTTTCATTGTAGCACCTACTTAATCTTGTCAGTAGGAATAATATTCGTTACCAAAGAACAATAAAAAAAAAGGTTTCTTACGTGATTTTGGCTACAGTGTCACGAAGGATTTCTTTCATGGTGAGAGCATTTGCCTGTGAGGTTCGTCTGAGATTCCTTACGTCTGTTCTAAGTTCCTTTGCCTTCTTTTGCAAAACTCGTAACTGATTGTAGACTTCTGGAGAAAGCCGTAAATCTGCAAAGAGCATAGTATTAAGAACTTATGGGAAGTATTTCTAGATGGCAAATTCTGACCATATATATATATATATATATATATATATATATATATATATATATATATATATATATATATATATATATACATATACATATATATATATATATATATATATATATATATATATATATATATATATATATATATATATATATATATATATATATATATATATATATATATATATATATATATATATATATATATATATATAAATGGAGGGTTAAAAAAATAAAAACCAGACCCAAAATATACTTTCAACAAGAGAGTTATGAAAGAGCTCTTAGGCCGCTTTCACACCAAAGTGGCACATCACATGCCATGTGGCACGCCAGTTGAAAATGAACATCTGGAAATATATGAAACCTTTCACACACAAGTGGCATGACACGTCCCATGTGCTACGTGCGACTTGTGATGCAAGTTGCCTGTGGCACATGGGAAGCGTCACTTCTGTGTGAAAGGTTTTATATATTTCCAGATGTTCGTTTTCAACTGGCATGCCACATGCCACTTTGGTGTGATACAGCTCTTACAATGTGAAGTTTTTCTTTTATAAGTTTGACTTAACCAAGTAAAAAGAGTCGAAATTTTGACTTTTGAGAACATATTGTACAAAAGGAAAAATGGCATCCACTCAGCATATAAAATGCATAATATACAGTGCTGTTATTTGCGTCGAATAAAGTATTGCATACTACGCAATGAAAAAATTTCAAATGTCTTTTGATGGTACTCTACAGCATATGCAACTATCAAATATGGGATATCTGATTAAGAATCCTTATATCAAAGTGTTCCAACATGGCCGCTTTCACACCAAAGTGGCATGTCGCACATGACATGCCACGTGGGATGCCAGTTGAAAACAAACATCCGGAAATATATGAAACCTTTCACAGAGAAGTGGCGTGACGCATCCCGTGTGCCACGTGCAACTTGTGTCATGAGTCATACGTGGCACATGGGACGTGTCATGCCACTTCTGCGTGAAAGGTTTCATATATTTTTGGATATTCGTTTTCAACCGGCGTGCCACGTGGCATGCCACGTGCGACGTGCCACTTTGGTGTGAAAGCTGTCTATCAGTTAAATATACTATTTAGTTCAGACAATGTAATCTACACCGTTATGTGTTATTATAATTTACTTATTCCACTAGAATGCCGAGACATGATGTGTTTGTCATATTGACAAAATACATTAGCATATCATTTTCATAATTTGAAGATATAGAAAATATTACAATTACTTTCATTTATATTATAACCATGCCATACACTTCTGACAATGCTCAAAGAATATATTACAACAAATTAAAAGAAAAAATCCGGTAAAAATGTAGAGAAGTAATTAATTTTCCTCTTTAACTTAATGTAAAAGAGAAAAATTTTATATTTTCCAATTTATATTGGAAAATATCAAAGGATCAAGAGAAGCCTCCTTTTTTTTTCACTGGCATAAATGAAGGCACTTGTCTCACTGTACATTTATGAGTATCTATACCTTTAATATAGATATATGTATAGAATTTGCAGGTGCTCCATTTTGAGCATATTATAAAAATTATAAATTAGAATATACATGGAAATGGTAAAGTGCCAAAATTATACAAGGAATAGTTTACTTTTCACTATTGGTGTGAAGCATAGAGCTAAATTGAGTCTTAAGCCCGATTTCTTAAACAGTGTAAACCTAGGATACCATATTGTTAGTTAGCTGGACACACAAATGGATTTCATAAACGCATCTGACGCAGTTCTGTGTATGGTTAGGATCCCGTACTGTCTATGGCCCGATTTCTTAAACAGTGTAAACCTAGGATACCATATTGTTAGTTAATTAGACACACACAAATGGATTTCATAAACGCATCTGACGCGGTTCTGTGTATGGCTAGGATCCCGTACACAGAACCGTGTCTGATGCGTTTATGAAATCCATTTCTGTGTGTCTAGCTAACTAACAAAATGGCATCCTAGGTTTACACTGTTTAAGAAATCGGGCCTTAATATTTTAGGCTTTGCTTCACTCTTATCCAGATTCGCTTGGCCTGAAACTGATACTTTACTTAAATATGAAACACCTGGAGAGTTTCTGCGTTTGACATAAAAGTCAGAATATATAGAGTCGAGAAATACTTCCGTACGGAAATATATAAAAAAAATATTAATTACTAAATATGTGGGAAAATTAATTAAGAATTATATAACTAATAATTGATTATTAACTCTAGAATTTACAATACTTCATCATAAGAATTTGTAGTGACCACAGCTTTAGAATGGTTATTAAAAAAAAAATGTCGGGGAAAAATTTAATAAGTGCCGCAATTTCAATAAGAATCATTTACGTGCACATTATGACATTTGATTGCACCCTACCTGATCCTTAATTAAGCTATGTTACGCCGATCAACAATATTTCTAAATAGATGAATTTTAAAGGCAGGCTAAAATGCAGTGTTAATATCTAAGTAAGTTAAAGTTAACATTTATTAATTAATTATAATAAAGCTGAGTTGACTGATCCTTTTAAGAATCAAGAACAAAATAATGAAAAAGCGGTCATATTTGACGTAATAATCTCTATATATAATCATGGAGCTTGAAATCCTTAAGGAAGTTATAGATGTCAGATATATAAACAATACTTCACACGAAGCCATTAATGTTCTTATATGAAACATTTCTATATGACAAAAGGATAGAGGAATACATAAATTATTATAGACAAGCTAGGAACTGAGTTAAAATAGGGGGGGGGGGGATTCAAATTAAAACATTTCCCCCCAAAAAAATTCCCTAATTAAAAAGTAGTTCTACTGTAATTAAATATACTGTATTACTTCAATGTTATACAGGCTGCATATTTTCTTCAACTTGTTTCACTTCAATGAAATTTACAGATCTCTTTTTGCCAAAAAAATGTTAACCAAAATTAAAATTAGTCTAAAATATTCTCTTAGGTCTTAAAAATAAAAAAGAAAAGGTAAGCGTCCTCTGGCATGCGACAAAGAAAAAAATATAATATAAAAATAAGTATTTTAAGTCAGTCACAGAGTCACATCTCCACTAAACCTTACAATGTAGTGTTTTTTCTATTAATTAATGAAGTAAATTATTATAGTACTCATTTAAAAAAAATAAAATATATACAGACATGTAATAAATATAATCTCATAAAGGGATAATATATACTTCACTTGATACAAAGAAACACTAATTCCTGTAACAAGTTATGCCATTTCCATTGGGTACACGAGAGTAGTCATAACAAATGCACGTAAAAATCTTAACCTATAAAAATACGTATAATGCATACTTATATGCATTATGAATACTTATATGCATGCATGCATGCAGCACAAGCACGAATACATATGCAGTCAAAGATCAGACAAAAAAGCACTGAATATACAGTACAGTATTATATTATTCATATATCCAAGACACTGAAATAAAGAGGATTTTTTTTTGTTCAAATATCACTAGGTAAATAAAAAACACGAAAAGAGGAGAAATATATACCACTCGAAAGTATGAGAAACAAGACCTTACTATACAATAACCTGTAAACACAATAAAAAAAAATATATATATATATTGATTTAAAAGCAGATAAAATATAAATTTCATAAAGATTTGCATACTGCAATAAAAAAAAAGATTTAGTAAACTTAAAAATACTCAAAAACCTGAAATAAACGAAATATAAATTATAATAATATACAGTACTGTATACTTAAGATTTCCGGATATTAAATTCTATAGAGGTTGCTGTAATTGAAATAATCAAAATATTAATAGAGAAATGTACATCGACTAAACTTAGCAAATTGTTGACATAATATACAATATAATTTAGAACATTTCAAAATCAAAGACATTGTAAATAATTATATATATTTAAGCTTAAATTATTAAAATAAAAAAAAATGTAATAAGACAGCACATAGTATAAAGCATATAGACATTTATAACCTAATAAAATAAACTGGTATTAATCTGAACTCAATCTAAATGTGTAAGTAAAGTATATTGAAAGCTGGTCTGAGCAACTGTGAGCTATTCCCATTTTTTTCAATTCCAACATATCAAAAACGATGCAGTAAATTTCAATGGATATAAAATTAGATTGTGAGAGGGTTCAAATAATGATGGGATATACAGAGCAAAAAACCAATAGGGCATCGAGGTCACAGTGGGTGGGGTATGTATCTTATAATATATATATATATATATATATATATATATATATATATATATATATATATATATATATATATATATATATATATATATATATATATATATATATATATATATATATATATATATATATATATATATATATATATATATATATATACTTTCTTTATATATATATATATATATATATATATATATATATATATATATATATATATATATATATATATATATATATATATATATATACTTTCTTTATATATATATATATATATATATATATATATATATATATATATATATATATATATATATATATATATATATATATATATATATATATATATTTCTTTGTAAATAAAAAATCGGCTTTGTTCAAACTCTTTATACAGTATGAATGTGTCAATACTTTGCATATAATGTATTTCCAACCTCCTCTATACTTTGAATTATGTCTAGATTATCGTACTATACTTAAACTGTGCATACTACAAATAAAATTTATGTAGAACCTGTACTCTAGTTATCATGTAACTTTTATGAATATCTTTAATAAAAGTTAATTCTCTTTGAGATTTTCCAACCGTGTATATTCAAAACCGCACTATATGAAACCTTTCATGATGAGGAACAAATCTATATATATATATATATATATATATATATATATATATATATATATATATATATATATATATATATATATATATATATATATATATATATATATATATATTGCGACTTTCTGCAAACTTGGATGCTTAGGATTCTGTGAATACAAGACAAACAGTGATAAAAAGAATTGTTGACACTATATCTACAAACATCTTATGAATTTTGCTTCAGCTTCCCACAAAACAAAAAAATGGGAATTGGAAGAGACATGTTGTCCCGTTCCTGAAGATGGCTGTGTAATACTGCCTCATGCTTAGTATATCATATGAGTTTATATCAGTGAGTATATCATAGGGAGTATCCATTGCAGTTATTAGATCTTGAAAGGAAAATACCAGACAGAAATTTCTAAACAATTAGATTTTCTTGTCAAGAATGATATAAGTTATCTGATAATTGTGTATGCATGGCATATAATAATCAAGCAGTCTTTAGATGATTAGTATACCTGAAAAATAATAAAATAAAAGAAAAGAAAAAGGGGGTATAGGCCCCCTATGCTTTCATGGTAAGGTTGTCACTGAATAACCACTCACTTTGGAAAAATATATGATGGAGTCGTTTAATATTACCATATATATCGTCTGTTTTTTATTTTCTCATTATTGAGAGAGAGAGAGAGAGAGAGAGAGAGAGAGAGAGAGAGAGAGAGAGAGAGAGAGAGAGAGAAATGGATGCTGACTGCAGCAATTACTAGAAATTATTTAATTATCTCCATCATAATATTTTACACTATGAAAGGTATAAAACATTTATGGATCAAAGAGTAAAAACATCAAATTTCACTGGATCATGACCTGAAGTAATGCAGGAGTTTTCTAGCTAATGTTTCCGACTTGAAAAAAAAATCTTATGGAAACGAAAATCGTTGTATAATCTAAGAGATTATACAAAAAATGTGTTTTCCTTTTTAAAGAAATACGAGAAATAGCTTCAGTATGTGGCATACAAAGGTTCGCACACACTTAAAAGCAGTGTTGTGGCGCTTACTATGTGGTTGATACTGAGCTTAGTTGACAGGAAATGCTTCTTCAGAGCTTATGAGCTCAAAGGATTGTTTTTTCTTTTCATAAAATATTGCCAAATGAGCTGTGAAGACGAGTTGCAGGTTTATGACCTACGACGAGGAATCGGCTCCAATCACCACCACATAGCAAACGCAAGAAAAAAAATAATGAAAACTCGCTATTCCACTATACAAAAAAATGTAATATCGAACACACGAAAACGATAACAGACGGTCATGGAGGTAGGAGGAACAGTAGCTCGGGAGGAAAAACTTTCACCCAAGCCTAGACTCCTTCATCAACTAAAATTTACATCAATGTCATTAGTCCTACCTCCACTAGATTTGGGATTAAAGGATACAGTACTGACCTCAGGATATATGAGGGTATTCATTTTTTTTTCCGCTATAAGAAATGCCGAATTCGTGGTGAAAGGATATGATTCTGCCAGACGTCTTGGGGTAGGCATAGCGAGCAAGACAATATCTTTCCAAATAGTGATGGGGGGGAGGGAGGAAAGGGTGTGAAGGGAGGGGGTTAGTGATTAAGGTACCTATTTACTGTTTAATATACAAGAATAGAACAAGGCCACTTGCAGTATATCAAAGTAAATATAATTACTAAATAATATAATCCTAAAACCAAGAGTAAAGTTGAGGACAGCTATGACCAAATGAAGAATCATTTGACATGATCTATGCTAGATATTAAAAGGGGCAAAAAATAATAACCGAGATACTAAACTAGATTCTATCTAGAGAACAAATCTTGAAAGGACCTACATATTTTCAGTAAAGGGATATACTATGGTGAAGGGGTCTCCTTCAGGATCTTAAATGTGGGGATAAAGGATAGCACAGCCCAGAGGAATACCACATTAAATAAAATATTACTTTTCAGTGGAATCACTTTCACTAATTGAAACAATTTTATAGTTCCACTTCGGCATAGATATTGTTTTTTAATCCCTATCTATTTTAAACGAAATTTTGGACGATGAAGCATATATTACAAATACGAAAAATAGATATGAGATTTTACCTTTCCAAAAATTTTAGCATCAAAGTTTCAATTTCTCCCAGAAATTTGCATAATAATAAAAGTAATTTTCTATGTGGAATACTGGCGAAAATTTCTAGGAAGAGCTTTATCATATACTGTGCACGGACAAAATTGACCGTAATTGAGTAAACTGTTTTTGTAAACACTAAAAAAAATCTCATATTGAAAGGAGAAAAATGATTTAAAAAGCCTCCTAGAAGAGAGTTATGCGGTATTCAGACATATTTTTACTTTATTCATTTATTGTAAATTCTGTACATAAAAGTTCCTTTTTTTTGTTTTTTGTTTTTTTAAATTGTACACATTGAGAATTCCAGTGGAATTGGTTATTAATAACTCGAGCGATAACTTTCTCGGAGTTCTTTAAGGAGAGCAGCCCTCCTTTTAAAATGTATAAATTTTATTTTCTAGAAGGTTTACGGATTACTATTTTACCGAGAAACAAAAATTTGTTTTTTATTCTATTTCCAAGAAAGTATTTAAATCTGCCATTTTTATTTTAATTGAAACATGTTAAACAAACATAACATTGTTATCGGAACATGATGGTTGGCAATTATTCATTTGAAAATAAGAGAGAAAAATAAATGCCAAATATGAATGTGCGAATAGCGTCAATTCACAAATGGGAAAAAGAAAATCAACCACTACGGCAGCAAACCAGTAATACTCGATGTAAGTAAAAAAAAAGGCAATGCACCTTGAAGCTGTTATGCTAAAACATAGCACTAAGCTTGGAGAGGCTAGTGACAAATAGTGACCATATAAATACCGAGAAAAGAGCTATAGAGGAAGAAGAGGAGAAGGAGGAAGATTAAAAAAGAAGATGAAGAGAAAGAAGAGAAGGAGAAGGAGGAAGATGAAGAAAATGATGAAGAAGAAAAAGAAGATGAAGAGAAAGAAGAATAATGAAGTGAAGATACAACGAAGAAGAAGAAGAAGAAGAAGAAGGAGTAAGAGAAAGAGAGAATGAAGAAGAGGAGGAAGAAGAAGAAAGAGAATGAGGAGTAGCAAGAGAGAATGAAAAAGAAAAAATAAAGTGGAAGACAGAATAATGAAGAGGAAGACAAATGACAAAAAGAAAAAGAGGAAGAATAAGAAGAGGAAAAAGAAAAAGAAAGAGACTTACATATGCACTATTTTGGCTATCCTTCAGAGCAAATATATGATTAGAATGCAAAGACTATAAATTGTTTTTCATTGGCAAAATCCCTGAGATTACAACATCAAAACTTAATCCAGCGAAACGGATTTCAAAGCATGAATCCCATTTCAAAGTATAAATCCCATTGTATAAGAAGACTTTAAATATTTGAAGTGCAAAGTGTAAGTGGACTTATCTGTGTTTTGAAAACTTAATATCAAACGGAAAAAAATACTTTTTTTCTCTCCTTTTCAAATAATTTTTTTTCTATTTATTTTGGTCGAACGATATATTTTGGTTGTAAGAAAACGCTATTGTATAATATTTTAATGGAATAGATTAAGTATTTATTTTTGTTCTGAAAAACCTTAACCAAGGCTGAACTGATCTCTAGACAGAGTTAGTTTTATCTGCAAATGGCCAATTACTATAACATGTAAAAAATAATGAGTAATTTCGCCTGAGGGCGAAGAGTAAAGCAACGTATAATCCACATTATTTTAGTAATAAAATATTCCTCTGTGGCGTACCATTAAAAATAATAATTATGTGGAAAGAGAGTGGAAAGGGGGGGTAAAAAAAAAAAAAAAAAAAAAAAAAAAAAATATATATATATATATATATATATATATATATATATATATATATATATATATATATATATATATATATATATATATATATATATATATATATATATATATATATATATATATATATATATATATATATATATATATATCGTAACTCTTTATATGCTAATTTTGAGGAAAGGTGACCTACATATGGGGGGAGGGGAAATGGAGGAGGTTTATAAATATAAAAATAACTCACTATACGCTTGCCTAGGGGTGAGGGAGGGGAGAGGGAGGGGGAGTATATATATTTATAAAATAACTCTCAGTATATGATGCCTAGGGGGAGGGGGAGGGAGGGCCGTGAATGGTAGAGGGAGAACCTACGTGAAAGATGAGATGCATTTGGGCGTAAATTTGAATACCTGTCGAGTTCTGAAGCGACAGAGATGGGCGAGTGAGCATCAAATTGGGCGGTTTGGGTGGTGGTTGCGGCTTGGGTGGGGGTTCCGCCTTGTTGGGTCTCAACGGTTCATCATTAATGGGTCTCAACGGGTCTGCAAAATTAGACCACACACACACACACACGGACAAATAGACCACCCTTGGTTTTCATCTTCCAATGACTTTCAAATAATCAAAGAAATGTAAAATTTTTTCTTCTTTTTCGTTTTTTTTTTTTTTTTTTTTTAACTCAAGACATATATTCTGAAATCGCGTTTTTTTTTTTGTATTATTTCCGTTTCCTTCTCTTCCTTCATTTTATTTAAAATTTTATTTTCTGATAGGAAATATGACAACAAAAATGAAACGAAAGAAGCAGATAACTTAAATACATAACTAAAGAAGCAAAAATTAGGAAAAGTAAAGAATAAAAAAAAACTTTATTAACGTTCAGAATATGACTTGAGTTATAATATTTTCCTGTATATATATATATATATATATATATATATATATATATATATATATATATATATATATATATATATATATATATATATATATATATATATATATATATATATATATATATATATATATATATATATATATATATATATATATATATATATATATATATATATATACACACACACGCCTGTATATATACACACAAACCAGTGCACATACACTAACATAGTCTCTAAGATGTGATATACAATGTTGTTATCTATAAATCACTATACCGACATCTACATATTTTGTCTAAGTAATATGTAGTCTTTATCACACAAAAACAATCACACGAAGTGTAGCTCACAGGCCTAGAGGGAATACGAAACAATAAATACTTAAAATATTCACCCTCCAATGGGCTTCATCAAGTGCTAATGAAGCCCGGTGGAGGATGCATACACTGAGTATTTATTGTTTAGTTTGGTTTTAAGCCTATGGACTTAACTAATTATTAGTCTAATGTTAGTGGGAAAAGGTTATTTAAAAAAGAAAATCGCACGATGCCCAAAATATGAGTATTTCTAACACTAGCCAACGTTTTTATTCTTGCTTCTCAAATTGTAATTTATAGATAAAAATATAAAAAAAAAAAAAATTCCCTTTAAGCGCTGTTCCTTTGGTTTTGATTTCCAGAGGAGTCAAAAAAGCCTAAAAATACAGAAAAAAAATTCAGACCCTCCAAAAATAAAATTTACTAATATTTTTAGCGTTCCCAAACCCTTTACGTATCATTTTTCAATTTCTGTATTTGAAAAAAAAAAACCTGATATAGCAAAGAACGAGAAAAAAACCCACCACTATTCAAACATCTGGATTATCAATTCACTATTGCTTTAATCTTATTTAATTGAAAAAAACGATGAAAACAGGAGCTGGTTTCTTTGTTAAAAAAAAAAAAATCCTTTCCCAATACTAAAAATCTACTTACCTGTAAAACAGCACCAACCATACGAGTATTCTACTTGTTTCCTAACCTTTTGGTATATTTTCCCTATTTTTTAAATTTATAACTGTAAACAAATAACTAAAGTTTACAAAGCTTTTCAGTGGTATTTGTATCTTTTTAATTTATTATTAGGAATCCAAAAAACCTATCGATTTGCACAATTTTAAATGCAAATTGCAATTATGTATTCACGAAACGTTTTGTCTTAAACGTTTTTAAAATGTAAATAACAATCCTGAAGCCATAAAAATTCTTGTTTCACACGTGTATCAAATCTACAGGGTGTCTAAAAAGTCTGGGTACACAGGAGATTAACATACTTTTAAAACAAATTTTTTTTTATTTAAATCTAATGTTAATAAATAAAATAGTGAAATTTCCTATGTACCCAGACTTTGTGGGTACCCTGAGGGTGTCCACAAAGTCTGGGTATATAGGAAATTTCACTATTTTATTTATTAACATTAGATTTAAATAAAATTGTTTTGTTTTAAAAGTATGTGTTAGTCTGATGTGTACCCAGACTTTTTAGACACCCTGTAGATAACAATTACGAACACAAGACGCGTTTTAATGTTTCGTGTTGTAGCTGTCAAGACTACTTTAGCCTCACAATTAATTAAGCTTTTATATTTCTATACTGTTAAATCTAATAAAATAGAAAAAAAACCCAGAAAAATATTTGGTCTTTAATAATAACAAAAATAAACAGTAACTCACAAAAACCCTTACTTTACAATTTCATCTTAAAAAAACTACTAAAAATCCCTTTTTAATTTTTTTTTTTAACATTAAAAAATAAACTCCACAATCATAATCAAATGTTTCGGATTCTCCCGCCAGGTGTTGCAATATGCACCCTTACGTCCTCCCTCACCACATGAATAATCTCCTCTCTGGAATATCTCAACAATATGCCGAGCAATTACTTTCTAGTTGCAGAGACACTTGAGCCGACAGCATTCTTATGTTCTTTGTCAAAAATGAAATCAGGAACAACCCACGAATTTTTATTTTTTCATCTTTTAATAGTAAAACCCAAAATGCTTTATCTTTACTTTTAACTTTAAAAATAGATAAGCTCCCAAAGACTACCAAAAAATACCGGTGTTGCACATGTTCGCCAATTTTTCAAGACATGTTTCTAAACAATTTCGTTTTCTGGAAAAAAAACTCACAAACTACTAGCATACCAAAATTCCAAATATTCTAAGTGCTTACCAACCCTTCAGTTTTGTATTCCAATGGGTCTTCTTACATGTCTAACTTCAATTCAGATTACTAGAAGTCTACAATGAAGTTATGTGACACTAAGATCGTTTTCACACCCTCAGAGTGGCACGCAAGTTGCACATGGGACGTGTCACGCTAATTCTGTGAGAAAGGTTTAAAATATTTCCGGATGTTCGTTTTAAACTGGCGTGCCAAGTGGCATGCGCCGTGCCACTTTGGTGGGAAAGCGGCCTAATTGCTAACTATTCCTAGGGGAATCATAGCGGTATTTTGCTCCATATTTAAGCTTCACTTCTTAATCGTAGCGCTATTTTGCTACATATCAAAGCTTTACTATTTAATCTTAGGGGTATTTTGCTACAAATCTAAGCTTCACTACTTAATCTTAGTGGTATTTTACTCCATATCTAAGCTTCAACTTTATCTTAGTGGTATTTTGCTATATATATAAGCTTCACTACTTAATCATAGCGGTATTTTGCTAGATATATAAGCATCACTACTTAATCTTAGCGGTATTTTGCTTCATATCTAAGTTTCACAAGTTAATCTTAGCGGTAATTTGCTACATATCTAAGGAATAGTTTGGGGGTGTTTGACATATCTCTGTATCTACAAAATTTGCCCTGGAGAATTTGGTTACAAATATGGGGATTTTTTTTGGCAATATTTATAGTGTTTTTTTTTTTTTTTTTTAATAAATTTTAATTTCTCAAAAATAAATCAGAGGAGATGAGTTATATCGCGTGGATCTAAGCGTAACTCATCTTTTGAAATGGAAATACACAATTTTTACCGCTCTAAAGAGCAGGAAATACCTTAAAAATCTTTCATAAATAAAGAATATTCTTAAGAGTGACTTTTGCTTGCTAACTGCACAAAAAGATAATTAATAATAATAATAATAATAATAATAATAATAATAATAATAATAATAATAATAATAATAATAATAATAATAATAATAATAATAATGATGCAAAGAAACTTAAATAGCAAAATAATTACGATAACAACAAAATACAGTTTAAACTTACAAAAGAAAGAACTTATAATAGTAAAAATATAGATGTCAGAAATTAAAACCCAGAAAAAGATTATTAGAAGATAATAAAATATTAAAAAGGAAAAAAAAAGACTGAAAAAAAAAAAAAAAAGCTTCGGTCATAAAAGACGATTTTGTATTAATTACAAAATAGTTAATAACTGAGGTAAATAAAGAGGAAAAAGAAAAGGAAAATCTTATTTCTTATCAAATATTGCAATGATGAAAAAATACTTAACAAGACCAAAAATAAAAAATAAAGACGAAAAGACAAAACGAATCTTTATTTTTATAAAATATAACTTCTTGACCAAATATAAACATATTACCAAATACATTAGTGAGTTTTATCCATAATTTATTCAAAATACATAAGCAAATAAAGAAAAAATCAACAATTAAATAAAAAGTTATCGAAACCATTTTATAATTAATTAATACAATTATCAATATTGCTGTATGACCTGCTCTGTCCATTACCAATCTTTTAATCTAATAATACATGAATATACGCAAGTGTTGTATACGCGCGTGTATGGGTTAAGTATAGATGATATTGTATGCGATTGTGAATTTATACATTAATGATGTTTTATTTGTACTTTTAATCTACCACTCATTATACATATTTGTACAGCGAAATACGTCTATGAATTTAAATTACTTATTCCTTATGTATGCTGACACACACATCACACACACACACACACACACACACACACACAAACACACACATACACAGAATAAATTCCATTTATATAGTACTGGAAATCAAACACACACACACACACACACACACACACACACACACACACACACACACACACACACACACACACACACACACACACACACACACACACACATACGTCACTCCTCGTTTAAACAATCTGTAGAAGCGTTTATGAAACCCAAGTGAAAAAAGTAATAATTACGATAAGAAGATCCTGACAATATTTAGCTCCGTTCATACACTTCGCCACTACACTCCTTCGAGCACTAACTCTTATATAACAACAACATAAATGTCTTTCTTGCTTGTCACAGGAGGAGAATAAAAGAGATATCCCTGTCTCCATGTATATATATATATATATATATATATATATATATATATATATATATATATATATATATATATATATATACATACACGCACATACACAAATACACACATATATACACATACACACAAACACACACTATATATATTGAAGTAGTAATGTATATCCCCTACACATATTAATAAAAAAAAGAAAATGACCCTGAGGTCAAAATACACCAAGATAAGACATCATTAATAACCTCTTCATATAAGCCTGTTCTGGGTCTCATTAACAAAGAAGTGGCTGTTATTTTCTACTCAGTGGGGAGTAGCTATGCTTTAACCCCTCTTAAGTGCTTTAATTGTCTAATATATATATATATATATATATATATATATATATATATATATATATATATATATATATATATATATATATAATATATATATATATATATATATATATATATATATATATATATATATATATATATATATATATATATATATATATATATATATATATATATATAATCTTTCGGTTTCTCCCGTTAGGGTTTACCACAGCAGATCAAACGTCCCCATACCACCCTATCCCATGCGTCCTTCTCCGCAACACCGTACACCCTAATATCCTCCCTCTCCACATCCATAAACTTCCTCTATAGCTTACCTCTCCCCTTTCTGCCTGGCAGCTTCATCCTCAGCATCTTTCTCTCAACAACGCCTGCCCCAACTATCTCAGTCTCGCCTCTCATCATGTCCCCAAGCCATCCTAACAGAGTTGTCCCTCTAACATACTCTTATATACTCATTCTTTATGCTGGCCATCCTTGTCACGTCCAAAAACCGTATCTTCAACTATGTCAACTCTAGCAATTCTTCCTGTGTTTTTATGAATATAGCTGGTCTTTCTAACATCTCACAAACTTTGATTTTTACAAAGTTTTTTCTTTGCAATATATGATTGCAGGTATACTTTAATGTCAAATTATGAGTTACTGTGTAAACAAATACTTGATTATATATTTTTTTCTACAAAATTTATCTTAATTTTATTGAAGTGTTCATTTAATTGTCCTTTGCTATGCTTCTCACAAGCGTTCCTCTGCGGTACACATTCTCTTCTCATTCACTCTTTAAGACTTAGAGATTATTTTGAAATAGGTCTTTGATTGCCATCTTTATATGGAATAATGTGTCGAAAGGTGAAAATTCCAGTGCTTGATCTCAGAAATAATAATAATAATAATAATAATAATAATAATAATAATAATAATAATAATAATAATAATAATAATAAACATTAGTCATATTAATAAGTGTTATTAAGATCAATGCAAATTTGACGGTTATCAGGGAAGAAAGAAATTATAAAAATGACAAAAAGAAAATTATAGAAAATAACACAAAGAGTTACTAAAAACACAAGGAATAGAGGAAAAACAAAAACGAAAACACAAACACTTCGCACCTGGCAGTGACGTCAAGGGGCGTCTGGCGTCGCGCCTGCGCACTGGAGGGGACAACCAGGCATGCGCAGGTGGCACTTCAACAAATACAAAAGCGGAAAAAAACAACAACACAAACATAACAATAATAGCAATAGTACTGATAATAATTATAATAATAATAATATTAATAATAATAATAATAATAATAATAATAATAATAATAATAATAATAATAATAATAATAATAATAATAATAATAATAATAATAAATAATTGAAATAAAAAAAGTTTTGTTTTTACTATGATCATGCTTCCAATTGCATTTTATTTGCTTTGTTTTTGTCCAACAAACTACTCTTTCCATGCTTCTAGGGGACCACATTTACTTCTCGCTGCTTACTCTACATATACTTTACATATTATCTATTTATATTGTCATGTAACAATTTCATATATAGTATAAGGTCTACATTTAGTATATATTAGCTATGTGTTTATCATGTGTTTTATTGGTTCCACAATATTACTCATATATGATAATAATAATAATAATAATAATAATAATAATAATAATAATAATAATAATAATAATAATAATAATAATAATAATAATAATAATAACAGCAGCAACAACAACAATAATAATAATAATAATAATAATAATAATAATAATAATAATAATAATAATAATAATAATAATAATAATAATAACAGCACCAGTAATAAAAAAATATTAATAATAATAACCTCCGGAATACTCAAAAGTAATAAAATTTCATCAACAATGACATACACACAAATGATTAAATATTTTGTCAAAAGTAATATTGTGGAAATAAAAGAAGCATATTTAATACATGCAGAATTTAAAATACAAATTTCATTTCTAAGTTCACTAGAACTTGGCTGAAGGTACAAAGAGGACACGATTTTTTTTTTAAAATTCATTTAAGAGCAAGACAGTGCTTAATAATCAATAATAACATAATATTAATACAGTTTTATATATATTTTATTATAATTATTATTATTTGAAGCCATTAGGAAAAATTTAATTATCATAATTCGAATTCATTTTTAACATCATTTTGCAAGAAATTTGACATGCCTTGATAAAATATGTATATAAAAAATCATGCTATTTAAGCATATATGTATATATTTTATATTCTTATTTATCTTAACTTGAAGTGCCTGGACAATGAGCAATATATATATGAATAATTATAAGCAATTTCAGGTAATTTTATGATAAAACTGAAGCAATTTGCTCGAATAAAATAAAAATAAAAACGAAAAATTCTGACTCAAAACTTACCTTGGGATGACATTCTAGGAAGAGTTGAGCACTTGATCGCTGGCTTGATGGGTTGTTTTTCAGCTACGATTATAGAAAACGGGATTAGTAATAAAAAACGATTCCTATGTGGCGTTAAAGAAAACGGATTATTCATAGAAAATGGGTCATAATTAACTAGAGAAAACGGTATTAGTCTCATACCAAAAGCTATGTAAAAATAAGATTTTATCTCGCTTTTAATAGATATTAGCTATAGTCAAGTAGCGTACTGCTATAGTAAACTATATAATGATTATTTCACTAGTCTTGGCAAACACATATATCACTACTATATATAAAATAAAATAAAAATATTTAATGTCATTGCATTAAACCACGTGAATCCCTCTCTAGACTCCATGTTTGACTGAGTGAAAATGAACTATCTTCAATATATATATATATATATATATATATATATATATATATATATATATATATATATATATATAATAAAATAAGCACATTACCATATGTGAAAACATGAATCATATTTTACCCGACCGGGACTCGAACCTCGGACGCAGAATTACTATGCCAAGGCACTACCAACTACACCACAGACGGTGTAGTTGATAACACCTTTGCACAGTAATTATGTGTCCTAGGTTCGTGTCCTGGTCGGGTAAAATATGATTCATATATATATATATATATATATATATATATATATATATATATATATATATATATATATATATATATATATATATATATATATATATATATATATTGCATTAGATCAAAATCCATGAGCTCGCAATGCGTGTATAAGAACCTAGTACTATGATCACAGACACTCATAGAAACAATTATATACTGAGTAATACTTTTTTTTTTTTACTTGTTTCTTCATACTTTTCTTCTTCTCTGTATTGTTGTCTTTTTATCGATTTTGGGCATTTTGAGCATGATAAGTAAGAATATATTCAGTACAGTGTTTTATGTTGTTCAGTGGGGATTACACTTCAAAAAGGGCGTTACTTTTGTCACATCTGTATTTCATGCCCTAGGACAGAAGACCACTGAGTAAAACATTCAAAATGATATTTAAAAATAAGAGACACATATCATTCAACGCCAACATCGAAAAAAAAAATGAAAAGTTGAATTAATACATATGTATTCTTGTGGATCCCCGGTGAACATTAAGAAACAAAACTACAATTATAAAAAAATAACTATCTCTAACGTTGAAGCATTCAGTGATATTAATAATAATAATAATAATAATAATAATAATAATAATAATGATAATAATAATAATAACAATAATAATAATAATAATATTAATAATAATAATAATAATAATAATAATAATAATAATAATAATAATAATAATAATAATAACAATAATAATAATAATAACAATAATAATAATAATAACAATAATAATAATAATAATAATAATAATAATAATAATAATAATAATTGTAACAACAACAACAACAACAATAATAATAATATTAATAATAATAATAATAATAATAATAATAATAATTATAATAATAATAATAATAATAATAATAATAATAATAATAATAATAATAATAATAATAATAATAATTAAATGGATTACATTGACACAAAATATTTCAATAAACAAATATTCAAAGAATGAAAAACACACAGACAAAGCTAGGAGTTTAGAGGGAATTATAATATACTAAACAAAAAAGAATATAACACATTGTTATTTTCTAAATTTTCCAAACACTCTTTACGCATTTTGCCATAATTATTTTGTAATTTTGTTAAAATTCACTAAATAAATAAAAATAATTTTTTTTCTTAAATCCTTATTACCTGCTGGGACATGTTGTTTGGGAGGTGTGTTCAGGTCCGGAAGATCATCACTGAACGATACGGACTTCTCAAAGGAAACTGATTTCTCTGTAATAAAAACAAAACGTTACACTTTCATTATATGAACGAGACTTTGGCCCGATTTCTTAAACAGTGTAAACCTAGGACACCATATAGTTACTTAGCTAGACACACACAAATGGATTTCATAAACGCATCTGACGCGGTTCTGTGTATGGCTAGGATCCCGTACGGGATCCTGACCATACACAGAACCGCGTCAGATGCGTTTATGAAATCCATTTGTATGTGTCTAGCTAAGTAACAATGTGGTGTCCTAGGTTTACACTGTTTAAGAAATAGGGCCTTTGTCAAACACAATAATATTAGGACCTCTAAATGAATCAAGCTTTGTTCATTTATTTCATGCTTTTTTTTTCATTTGTACTATTTAAACGTAAAGTTTTCATCAGATGAACGAACTAGATAAAATATTTTTACGTGAGCGCCTCAAAATGAACGAAGCTTAATATATATGTTTCATATTTCTTCGTTTGTAAAACGAAAACGTTGTGTTTTGAGCAAGTGAATAGAGGCGTATGTAACATTTCTATGCAGGAGTCTCTAAAATGGACGATTTTTTTTTCTTCAAATTTTGTTCATGGTTTTTTAATGTTTAACATGTAAAAGTTAAGTTTTGAGCGCGTGAACGAGGCATATCTAACACTGCTATGTTAGCGCCTCTCAGTGAACTCCTCTAATCCGTGTAATAGGAGGAGTACACGTGTAGTCCCTCCATATATAATGAGTATGTAGTAACTTTACAGGAATTTGTCTGTTGTTTGTAGTTGGTAAGGGGCATAGAAGGGTGAGGATTGAGAGAATTATAATAGGAAATAAGAGAATGACCGGGAAAGAACAATATGGGTTCGGGAAAGGAAAAATTTATGTGGACCACGACTTTGTAGTAGGACAGGTGTGTAAGAAGTGCTTAGAGAACGGTTAGGAAAGTTTTGAAGGGTTTTCATGGAGAAAGCGTATAACAGGGTTGTTAGAGTAGCGTTGTGAAGTACTTTGCGACTGTATATAAAAAGAGGAACTGAGGTGAATGTGGGGTTACGTCAATGATGTACAATGTTGTGGTGGTTGTTCAATGTATAAATGGATGGAGTGGCAAGGAGAGTAAATAATAAAAGTGCTAGTCAGAGACCTGGAATGGTCAATGCCAGAGGAAGGTTATGTTAAATGACTCAATTGTTATTTTCAGATGAAAAGAAGCTGGTAGCAAATTCGGAGGAGGCACTGAAGAAGTTGGCGACGGAGTTCGCAAGGGCGTGTGAGATAAAGAAATTACGGGAAAATACTGGTAAAGTTACTGAATGTACGAGGAATGTTGATGGGGGAAGAATGAATGCGAGTGAATGGGGAGATGCTTGAGGAAACTGAGTTTCAAGTTTCTGGGGTCGAAAGTAGCACTGAATGAATGATCAGAAGCAGAATTTAGTTACAGTGTGAAGAATGCGGGCAATGTATTCCTGGGAGGAATAGTGTGATGAATAATAGGAATTTGGGAATGAATGCAAAGAAAAGATCATATAGAGTGATTGTATGTATGGTACTGAATGAAGGAGAGACTTGGAATGCAACAGTGGATAATAAGAACAAATTGCGTGCAATGAAGATGAGGCGATTGGGAAATATGATAATTGTGTCAAGAGATGATAGAGTGATAAATGATAATTGAGGGGAGAGGCAGAGAATGGGTGTTGGAAGAAAGCTGTAGAATAAGTTAGATCAAAGAGTTCTAAGATAGTTTGGCTATAAAGAGAGAATGAGAGAGAAATGACTATCAAAGCAAGCGTGGAGAACTATGTAAGTGGAGTGAAGCAAAAAGGAAGACCTATAATGAGATGGAGGAATGGAGTGAGAAGAGCATTGGGTGCACGTGGCAGGTCAGTGGAACAGGGGAGAAAGAGTGCAAGAGAGAAGGAGGAGTGGATAGAGGGTGTGTTTAGGTGACGCGGATCAAAGAGACTTCCCATACCTGCTCAGGGTTTTAAACTGGGACGGGTAGGTGTCGGAGGTTACCATGATATGAAACGGTGGGGATAAACCAGGTACAGTTATCGAGCTCACAACAGATCACTGCCCACTTACCTTGTGGATGACCCAAGTAGTGTGAGGGTGGTGGTGGAAATTTATTATGGCCCTTCATACTCAAGGAGATAAGATGGGTGATTGGGGGGAATTGCCTCTGTATGAATGGGTGTGTGCTTTGACTCAGTCAACCCGTTACAGGAAAGTTACGGGCATAGCATACATATGAGTATCTTTGATCTTTAAATATTTTTATTTGAATATTGAACAAAGCTTCTTCAACAAATTTATGCTAACGCCTCCAAATGAACGAAGCTTCCCCATGTGTTACTTAAACTAACTGCTTTGTTTTGAGCAAGTGAGCGAAAATTTTCCAAATGAACGAAGCTTTCTCATGTGTTACTTAAACTTTAAATGTTTCGTTTTGAGCAAGTGAGCGAAGATTTTCCAAATGAACAAAGCTCCTTCATTTCTCTTCGTTTAAAAATGTGTCGACAAAACCATGAAAAAAATTCAGGATTTACAAGGAATGGCATAAAAAATGTAACATGCGATTAACAAGTGCATAAGTATATATAAATGGTTGATATAGAGTTATACATAAATATACGGCGTATATATACATGTTGTATACATGGCTGTATATGACTAAATATTCATATACATAGAGACATATATGCATGATAAGTAAACATATACATATAAAACCTCTCGATTAATACACATATTATCGTATACTATAGTAATAATAATAGTAATACAAATTAATAAAAGTAATTATAACAACGACATAATAATTAAAAATATTAAAGGATAAAAGTGCTAAATATATATATAAAAACAACAGTACTTTAAGACGAATATTTACATTTAGTGAAAGAAATGAAAAAAATATTTATAATACATTAAACTAGTAAAACTAGAAGTCTAGTTATTAATAACCACCTCTAATTAACTAACTGATACGAGTGGTGAACTAATTTCGAACTAGTACTGGTAGTGATAATACATATTCCACAACAACGTTTTTACTGTATTTGTGAAGGATACAGGGAAATACATGCAAAATACAGAGTGTATTTTCTGTAATTATTATTCTTTTTATTTCATTTAAAAATGTGTCATTTTACAATCGATAAATATTTTACTTTTGACTTTTGGAAGACAGAAGGATGTGAAAGGTTGGTTAAATTTGTTAATCAATTATTTTAACAAGTGTGAACACTTGTATTTGCTGTGAACACACACTATCAAACGCGAGGATTCAATCCTGAGACTTTTCAAGCTAAAAAAAAAAGTGGTCTCAGGGTCGATTCCTTGCGTTGAGAAGTGTGCGCAATTTAAGTGAATTTTATTTGTGAGGGGGAAGGAGCTAGTGGGGGTCAAGGGGGGTTAGTACAATAATAATAAAAGTTGCAATTAGTATTGTACATGAATAAGGAGCGAAGGATATTATAATAATAAAAAAAAATAACATTCATATTCAAAATCCACGTAGCCAAAAGATAGCAAGGAGAAAAAATTAGGTTTATAATTAATAATGATAATAATAATAATAATAATTATAATAATAAATTTCACGTGCTAAAGAATATCATTAATAATAGTAATAACAATAGTAACAGCAGTAGTAAGTAATGGTACTCGCTTGCATAAAAAAAAGGTATAAAAAGCTGGTTGATAGATGGGGTTACAAAAACATGTTTTTTTTTGTTTTTATAAAAAAAAAAAACGTGAGAGGGAAAAAAGTAATTTTTTTTACGCTAAAAAAAGTCATTGAATTTTTAGGCCTACCTCGACCTCTTCCTAATTTTGGCGGCTTTGTGTCTGGGCGTAGATATGTATCGTCTGAAATTTATGGCGATGATGTGTTAAAAATATTTTTTTTCTTTTTTTCTTTTTAATATTAAGTTTAATGTTCTATCTTTCATTATCATAAGTATTTTTTCTATTTTTTTTAAATACTTTTTTCTGTTCAATATTCTGCTTTTTCTATTTTTTTTTCTTTATCGAAATTATTTTTTCTATATATTTTATTTTCTTAAAGATGGTGAAGACCCAAATTGCGGTTCCTTAATCCAAGCACAAAGTCCATAGTTATGTATATGATAATTTTATTTTTATAAAGACAGACAGATGAACTTTCAGAAACAGTTATTATATTCTCAAATTCAGCTGAGGCGAGGTCTGAAATGAAGAAAAATCTACGTTTTCTTATTAAAACAAATATTGAAAAATGTTCAGAAACGTGTTCTGTTCCTGTTTTCAGTCAGATTGTAGTTACGTTTTCTAATGAAACTTGGAAAATGGATAAAAAAAATTTTCCTCCACAGTCCAAGTGAGCTGCACTTGAAAATATTTCTTCAAAATTTCAAATAAATATTCTGTTCCTATTTTCAACCGAGTTGCAATCGGAGAGACAAAAAAGATAATAGTTTCTTTTATATAAAAGTTTCATGAACACATTAATTACTTTATTGCAAAGAAATGGCATCTTTAAAGAGAAACATTTTATAATGCTAATAAAAAAAAACGAAAAAAAAAGATTTGACATTTTTATCGTGTTTCTGTTTTCAGCTGAAATACATTTAGTACAAATTTAATAACATTTAGTTCATATTTAACATATTATATTTCCTAAAACAATTTAATTTAACTTTCTAATAATAAAAAAAGACAATATATATAACTATGGAATATGTGTTTTCGTACCTTTACTTAATAATAAAAAAAGATATCTTTTTCATGAACTTACGACTATTAGGAAAAAATGGAACACATATTTAATCGGAGATTAATCTAGATAGGAGGGTAATAACAGTAAACACATATTGTAATATATAAATTAATATATATATATTACATCTATAATCTATATTCAGTCTATAAGCTTAGAAATATGGGGAAAAATCCTTATGAATTAAAAAGAAAAAAGGTAACCTACATTTGTGATTATATTCTCTTTTGGAAATGAAAAAAACTGGGAAGTGTTACTAGGAATTACTTTCTTTTTGAGGTAAAAATGTAAGATAAGAATTACATTGTATATAACTTTCTTTTAGGGGATAAACCAGGAAGTTACATTATGAGGAAAATTTTATTTCCGAAAAAGACGCTGAAATTACTTTTTTTTTGGGGGGGAACGATCAAAACCACTGTAAAAATTACATTAAGAAATACTTAAAAAAAAAAACCCTGGGAAAATTACATTAAGAAATACGTTTTTTTGGGGGGGGAAACCAAAAATTATTCCCTTCTTGGAATTGAAGAAATAAAAATAAAATTCAAAATATAAGTTATTTATCTTTGGGAATTATTAAAAAAAAAGATTCATTGAGCTTCAAAGAGCAATATAAAAGTAACAATATTTTTTACTTTCTTTTCAGATTCATGACTTTCTTTTTTTCGGAAAGAAAAAGAAAAAAGAAAAATTCCACCAGAGAAGATTACATTAGAAATTATTTTCTTTTTACGTTAAAAAATGGTATAGAAAGCTCACATTTAGAAATTATTTTCTATTCAACATTAAATCGTCTTATAAAACGATACGGATTATTTTTTTTAACTAACATACAGAAATTACTTTTTATTTAACATCATTCTGTCTATAAAACGGGATACTTTTTTTAATATTATTTACGTTGAAAAATAACTTTTACTTAACATTATTAAATTTAAAACTGACTTCATATTTAATATTACATTGTCTTTATGAAACGATACGGATTCCTTTTAACTTACATTTAAGGTTTACTTTTAATTTAACATTGTCTTTATAAAAAGATAGGGATTATTTTTAATTTATATTCAGAAATTACTTTTTATTTCGCATAATTCGGTCTTTTCCTAACGATATTGATTTTTTTTCTAACTTACATTTAGAAATTACTTTATTGATTTTTTTCTAACGTACATTTAGAGATTACTTCATTGATTTTTTTCTAACTTACATTTAGAGATTACTTTCTATACTTTACATTATACAGTTTTCATAAAAAAATATATATTCAGATCTTTTTAAATTACATTTAGAAATTACCTTCTATTTAACAGTATTCGGTCTTTATAGAACAATACCGATGTTTTTAATACAAATTTAGAGATTATTTTCTATTTAACAGTGTTCTGTCTTTTATAGAAAGATATAATTTTTGCTTAACTTAACAAGGAAGGTGGCTAAAGATTACATTATCAAAGACCATTTCTTAAGCACAATTTGCCATAAGAAAATATAAATTAAAAATTAATTTTTAACTCAAATGAACAGGATGAAAAAGTGTACATTATCAGAAGGTAATTATTAAGACATACGTTTCCTTGTAAGTAGGACAACAGAAATGGGGAAAAAAAAATATTTTCAATTTAAAAGTACTACAGAAAAAATATCTTGCCAGTTACTATTTTTTAAGGTTTATGTTTGCTGTTATATATATATATATATATATATATATATATATATATATATATATATATATATATATATATATATATATATATATATATATATATATATTTATTAAAAGTTGAAAAAAAGGAAAACACCAAGAAAAATAAAAACTTGCATTGGAAAATAGCTAATTCATGTTTAAAATAGTTTTTAATAAGATAAATTAATAGCATGTGGATACATCTTACGTAAAAGAGCGAGAAAGAGAGAAAAAAAGAGAGAGAGAGAGAGAGAGAGGAGAGAGAGAGAGAGAGAGAGAGAGAGAGAGAGAGAGAGAGAGAGAGAGAGAGAGAGAGAGAGAGAGAGAGAGAGAGAGAGAGAGAGAGAGAGAGAGAGAGAGAGAGAGAGAGAGAGAGAGAGAGAGAGAGAGAGAGAGAGCTCACACTAACAATGACTATTTCTACATCACAGAATGATGTTTAGAGATTAAATTTCAACAGCCATACAATAGAAAAACTGAAATTAGAATATTGTATTTCGAGTTGAAAATACTTTCATTTTTCGAAAGATAAAATCATCTTATTTATATATACAAGAGATGGGATTAAATTAAACATAATTACTTGAAATTATTTAAGCAGAATTTAGTGTGTTAAATGAAACATATCAATATTTATGAGGACTATGAAGAGGAAAAGTTTCGCGAGAGGAAAATTTTCCTAATCAAATATAAATTATAGTTACAAATAGAAACATATCTAGTTATAATAATAATTATACATTCTTGAGAAATAAATAATTCTCATTAAGAATAATTCGTCATTGTAAAATGAATCTTATAAACTTATAAAATCAAAAGTTTATCAATTATATTCACAAAAGATATATATAATTCTTATTAAGCATAATTTGTATTTGCAAAATGAAGTTTATATAAACTCGAAAGGAAAGTTTTCATAATAAATGCTTCTAATTAACAATAATTCGCATTAATTACATGACACGTTTATAATAATAATAAAAAAATATCGGGAGAAAAATACATGCTTATAATAAGCCTTATTTATATCTGTAATATGAATCATATTTAATTATAAGAAAAAGAAGAGTTTTATTTTTAGAGACTTTAAATGCGTCTAATTATATATAAAACTAAATTCATATTCTTAATATGAAAACACATATAATTAAAATATTAAAAAGAAAAATTTGCATAAAGTAAAGTTTCTTGTTAATCATAATTTCACTCGAATAGAAAAATATAATGATAATAATAATAAT
>JAXCGZ010013547.1:10000-17500 GCA_037179515.1 Halocaridina rubra
GCTTTTTTTGAATGAATATGACTGACTAACCTATATGCTTTCAGTCTTATATTCTAATTGATACTTTGCATTCTGTAAGAGATGATGAAATGATGGTTTTGTGAAATTGGGATATTATCCACGAAATATCACAATAGGCATGTCGGAAGTTCGGGTTATACATTCCCTTATTTGTGCGATTAATAATTTGTCTTTATTAACAAAGATATGAAATATGATGTCTTCTTCTGGATTTTTACTTTTAGGGAAAATGTAACTTTAACGCAATGGTCATGGAGAAAACTTTTCGCACTAGCTTACGACATTTTCTCACTAAAGTTCTTTATATGATACTGTTATATAATACTGTATTATGATTATATGTATTGCTAAAGAGAGAGAGAGAGAGAGAGAGAGAGAGAGAGAGAGAGAGAGAGAGAGAGAGAGAGAGAGAGAGAGAGAGAGAGAGAGAGAGAGAGAGAGAGAGAGAGAGAGAGAGAGAGAGAGTATTATCTCTTAACACAACCAATGATAGCCGCGGTATCAGCCGCCCGTTGAGATACTTCGACTGAGGGTATTTGAATTTAACTAGGAAAGGCTTGGACAGCTCCAGGTTAAGTCTTCCATCCGGTACAATTCTTTCTTTATGTCTACATCTATACCGAATATTCTGGCGTATTCGTTACATATCTCTTACTTTCCCATTACATTTGATAAGTCACAACACCCATATCTCTTTTTCCTTTTGCTCTCGTTTTCCTCATTTTTACTATGATTATGGAGGGTCCACAGCTTATGGCCTCATGTACCCGGCATAGAGGGGTGCTAAGAAACTCTAGGATCTTGTTGACTCCACAATTAGCAAGAAGGTAGGCATGCCTGGTGGTAATAATGGTTCTGCCCTAAACCATGCCCCTCCTGATAGATCTGTTTCTTTCACTCTATTCTTTTCTAACATCTGTGGTCTGTGCAATCCTTCGTCTGAGGAGCAGCACTTGGGCACATCCCTCTCTAACCTCCTCCTTTTCTCTGAAACCCAGGTGTCTAGTCATGCTTCCCCTGACCCATTTCAAATCTCTCATTATAGCTTGCTAATGCAACACTAATACTCCTATTGCAAGGCTCACTGATCTTGAATCTTCTGACTTTGATGTTCTCTGGCTGAAGATTTATCTCTCCACTACACTATATTTCTTTGCTCTGCAACTGGTCTCCTAACTTCTTTGATTGTGTATCCTTTATTGCATATTAGCCCTATTGCCATGAGTCTTCTCTATCTTCTCACTTTATATTGAAGACTTCAGTGTACACCACAGTGAGTGGCTTCAATCTTTGCACACTGATGTGGGAGGAAGTGAGGCCTTTGCTTTTTCTATTGATCATCATCTGAAGCAGGTTATCAAGCATCCTAGTAGTGTTCTCAATCGCCACTTACATGCAGCTAATACTCTTGAACTATATTTTACTTCTAATCCTTCTGACTACTCATAATTTGTGCTCTCCTCTCATGGTAAATCTGACCACTCTTTGATCTCAATGTCTTCCATTTTTGCTCCCCCTCCATCAATGTCTCCTCCTCAATGCCACCGTTAGCACTTTGAGCATATACAATGCGATGATTTGTGTAACTTTCTCTCTGACTTCCCTTAGGATGACACCTGCATTTGGACCCACAACCCTGATCAGGTACACCTAATATTAGCTGACATCATAACCCAAGGAATAGAGGCATTCATCCCCTCCTCTATTAAAACTTTCTCTCAACCTAATCCTTTGTTTGACCTTGCCTTGTCCATTACTAATCAGGCTATGGATCGGGCATACCTATTTTACTAAGCCTTTCCTTCTGATTTACTTTGCATGGCTTTTATTACAGCAAGGAATTGCTGCACTACTCAGATTCGAAGGCCTAAGCATCTTTTTCAAGAAGGAAAGTTGATAACCTTAACTCCTCTACTACTGATAAATTCTTCTGGTCCTTAGCAAAATACCTCTATAAAACTTTTGCAGCTCCAGTTTCCCCCCTTTGATTTGTCTTGGTGGTTTTATAGCTTATTCCTCCACTGATAAAGCCACTAACTTTGTCTCTCATTTTTCTGCCAATTCTTCCGTAAGCAATTCTAGCTCACCTGTTCCTCGTAATTTACCCCTCTCGAATCCTATGCCCTCCCATATTCTTTCCTCACACAATGGCCATAGGGTTCTTTGCTTTCTAAAGACAAACAAGACATCCAGATCCGATGGTTTCACTGCAAGGTTCTTTAAGGAGTTTGCAAATGTAGTGGTTCCCATGTTTTACTGTCTTTATTTCCTCATTCTCTCAGCCAATATCTATCATTCTTCTTGGAAGCATGCTCTAGTTCAACCTGTTCCTAGGAAGGGTGACCATTCTATTCCTTCTAACTACCAACCTATTTTCCTACCCTCTGCTATAGCTAAAGTATTCAAAACTTTCTCTTTTCTCCTTCCTTGAAACATCTTGAATCTAACTCGCTTATCTCTAATCACCAATACAGCTTCTGCAAGGCAAGGCCTACTGGTGACCTCCAGTCCTATCTTACTTGTGTATGGTCATCTCATCTGGGGAGCTATGGGAAATCCTTTGTCACCACCCTTGAAAGCTCTAAGGCTTTTGGCATAGTCTGGTACAAGGCTCTGTTGGCCAAACTCTCTCCTTATGACTTTACCACGTCTCTCTGTTTTCTGATTTCCAGTTTTCTTTCTGACCGTTTTATATATGTGGTTGTTGACTGCGCAATATCTAGCCCATTCCCTGTTACCAGTGGTGTCCCGCAGGGCTCTGGTCAGTCACCTACTCTGGTCATTCTCTTCCTCAACGATCTTCTTCAGTCTCCATCCTCCTCTCTTCTTCATGCCTTTGCCGACGATTCAAGCTTTCACTTTTCCTGTGGCTTCTTTTCAAACTTCCATCTGCTACTCGTAATCAGTCTCGTATCAGTCTTTCTTCAACTTTCAATTCCAATTTGCAGAGGTTGCCTGAGTCGAGCACTCAAAATTTAGTTAAATTTAATTCCTCCAAGACAAATTTACTGACTATCTCACTGTCTTCTCCTCCTGATAGCCCCAATTGTCTTCAAAACTAACGAAATTTACCATTTTCATCATATTAACATATTAGGAATTCAGAGAGCCTTTAAGCAGTTTTGGAGCAGCCACATAATCCACATATTTAAGTTTGCGTACAAAATTTGGAACTTTGTTTCTCTTTCATAATTACTTTACCTTTATACTGTTACTTAAAATTTATACAAGTCATAGCCGAAAATACTTAGAAAACACCTCACACATCTGGGGTGCTTCTTCATATACTTATCTTCTTGATAGCGTTGAATCTTAGGCAATCCAATTCATCAACGACTCTTCTCTTACTTCCATAATGGATTCTCTTTCTCTACGCCATAAGGTATCATTTCTTTCTCTTTTCTATTGTTTTTACTTCCATCGCTGCTCTAATGAGCTGGCGAAGTGCATCCCTCTCCCGCTGCCGAGACTACATAACACGTGCCAAACGGCCTTATCTTACAGGTACTGTGTGGAGATATGTATCTTGCAGATTGGTTGGCGCAGCAACTGCTTCTTTCCTTTCACCTGCAGACTCTGGAACTCTCTTCCTTCATCTGTCATTGCTAATTCTCATAATCTCTCTTCCTTTAAATAGCGAATCTATCGTTATCTCAGGACCTAGTCCTGCCATATCTGCAGTTCCTCATTACTTCGACTATTCTTTCAGCCTGTCCTTTTCCTATTGTGCATCATTCCCTTGTTTCTGCCTTTTCACTAAATTTCTATTCTTTCTTCGTCTTCATGTTTTCTTGGTGCCTGGTCTTGCTGAAGGCAGTTTTCTTGCCTATCCTAGTGTATGTTTTTATTTTCTTTTTTATGTTTAGAAGATGTATAAATATTCATATGCCTATTACAATTTTAGCCTTCATAATTTTCTCAGATATATTTAGAACGGCCTCTTCAACAAATACCAAACAGTCTAGTCATTCGAAAGTGTATAGGCTCGTTCCATTGTCAATTGTAATTGCTTTTGTAATGCTTTCAGCGTGGGCACTGCGAAACTGAAATTGCATCACTTGCATTGGCAGAATATAGAATGTCAGTTGCAGGGTCGTTCCTGTACTTCTGAAATAAGTGGGATGTAAATCGCTTGTATAGTGTTTTCGTTGAGTCAACAATTCCAAAATCATATAAGAAGAACAGTGTGCATGCAATACTGACTAACGCAAATAAAACATAAACATGTAGCAATATTAATTAAGATAAGACAGATGGTAAAATAGGATTCCAAAAACACTTCTTCCTGTATAGTAGCCATTTAATATATATATATATATATATATATATATATATATATATATATATATATATATATATATATATATATATATATATATATATATATATATATATATATATATATATATATATATATATATATATATATATATATATATATATATATATATATATATATATATATATATATATATATATATATATATATATATATATATATATATATATATATATATATATATATATATATATATATATATATATATATATATATATATATATATATATATATATATATATATATATATATATATATATATATATATATATATATATATATATATATATATATATATATATATATATATATATATATATATATATATATATATATATATATATATATATATATATATATATATATATATATATATATATATATATATATATATATATATATATATATATATATATATATATATATATATATATATATATATATATATATATATATATATATATATATATTTATATATATATATATATATATATATATATATATATATATATATATATATATATATATATATATATATATATATATATATATATATATATATATATATATATATATATATATATATATATATATATATATATATATATATATATATATATATATATATATATATATATATATATATATATATATATATATATATATATATATATATATATATATATATATATATATATATATATATATATATATATATATATATATATATATATATATATATATATATATATATATATATATATATATATATATATATATATATATATATATATATATATATATATATATATATATATATATATATATATATATATATATATATATATATATATATATATATATATATATATATATATATATATATATATATATATATATATATATATATATATATATATATATATATATATATATATATATATATATATATATATATATATATATATATATATATATATATATATATATATATATATATATATATATATATATATATATATATATATATATATATATATATATATATATATATATATATATATATATATATATATATATATATATATATATATATATATATATATATATATATATATATATATATATATATATATATATATATATATATATATATATATATATATATATATATATATATATATATATATATATATATATATATATATATATATATATATATATATATATATATATATATATATATATATATATATATATATATATATATATATATATATATATATATATATATATATATATATATATATATATATATATATATATATATATATATATATATATATATATATATATATATATATATATATATATATATATATATATATATATATATATATATGAAGCAAAGAAAGGCCCATAAGTCAAACGCAAAAAGTAGGAAGATGCTATATATTACGACTGGACTCCAGTCCTCTTCAGGTAATGTACCTGAAGAGGACTGGAGTCCAGTCGTAATATATAGTACATCTTCGCTTCTTTTGTGTTTATTTATGGGCCTTTTTTTGCTTCATATTGTGCTGTGATATAACAGTATTGATATATATATATATATATATATATATATATATATATATATATATATATATATATATATATATATATATATATATATATATATATATATATATATATATATATATATATATATATATATATATATATATATATATATATATATATATATATATATATATATATATATATATATATATATATATATATATATATATATATATATATATATATATATATATATATATATATATATATATATATATATATATATATATATATATATATATATATATATATATATATATATATATATATATATATATATATATATATATATATATATATATATATATATATATATATATATATATATATATATATATATATATATATATATATATATATATATATATATATATATATATATATATATATATATATATATATATATATATATATATATATATATATATATATATATATATATATATATATATATATATATATATATATATATATATATATATATATATATATATATATATATATATATATATATATATATATATATATATATATATATATATATATATATATATATATATATATATATATATATATATATATATATATATATATATATATATATATATATATATATATATATATATATATATATATATATATATATATATATATATATATATATATATATATATATATATATATATATATATATATATATATATATATATATATATATATATATATATATATATATATATATATATATATATATATATATATATATATATATATATATATATATATATATATATATATATATATATATATATATATATATATATATATATAGTTAAATTTAATGCCTCCAAGATGCAGTTTCGGGCTATCTATCTATCTATCTATCTATCTATCTATCTATCTATCTATCTATATATATACTATATATATATATATATATATATATATATATATATATATATATATATATATATATATATATATATATATATATATATATATATATATATATATATATATATATATATATATATATATATATATATATATATATATATATATATATATATATATATATATATATATATATATATATATATATATATATGAAGCAAAGAAAGGCCCATAAGTCAAACGCAAAAAGAAGCGAAGATGTACTATATATTACGACTGGACTCCAGTCCTCTTCAGGTACAAAATGTACCTGAAGAGGACTGGAGTCCAGTCGTAATATATAGTACATCTTCGCTTCTTTTTGTGTTTTATTTATGGGCCTTTTTTTGCTTCATATTGTGCTGTGATATAACAGTTTATTTTGCATATATATATATATATATATATATATATATATATATATATATATATATATATATATATATATATATATATATATATATATATATATATATATATATATATATATATATATATATATATATATATATATATATATATATATATATATATATATATATATATATATATATATATATATATATATATATATATATATATAT
>JAXCGZ010013547.1:30000-32500 GCA_037179515.1 Halocaridina rubra
GAGACACAGCACACGTCAAGTCACTGGTCCAGCTACTGGCAAACATACTGCAGCTTGTCTTCTGTAACAGTCTCTATTGTAGTAGTGATTCTCTGCTTGAGTTTCTCTAGAATTGCGGGAAAAGATGGTACATAGACCAGTGCCTTCACATTGTACCAGGAAAAATAATCGCAAGGTGTCAGGTCAAGTGAATATGGCCACCATTTCAACAACACCTTGTCTTCATCGCCAGGACTCCCGATCCATCTCCCTTGCAGATTCTCATTGGTATAAGCTGCACATTGAGCTTTTACTGAAGGGAAAGCCCCTTCGTGTTGATAAATTTCTTCATGTTCATTCGCCATTACAGAAACATTTGCAGATAAACATCGCCAGTCACATTTCCGTCAAAGATACATGGACCATGAAGATGATTGTGGAGATGGCTTGGAACATATTCCCTTTTGGTTTGTCTTTCTCGTGCTCATCAGTGGCATGGGGATTGTTTTTTCTCCCCAAATGAGAGAGTTATGTTTAGTATCTTTGCCATTCGTATGAAATGTAGAATGGAAAGAAGTAGCTTTTGAATAATAGTGACTAAAATGAGGCTGGGATGCGAGGCTTGAGTGTTTGTGAGTGCATATGAAACTGGCAATGAACGAGGTGAGAAAGAAAGAGAAGAATTTTGGATGAAATTGAACAAGTGTGTGGAAAAGACTTGGGAGTGAATGTGAATGTGATGTTGATGAGAGATTTGAATGCTAGAGTAGGGAATGAACCAGTGGATGGTATAATTGGGAAGTTTAGAGAACCTGGCAGGAAAAAAAGTGAAGAGAAAATGATAGAAATGTGTATTGAGAGAGGTATGTTGATTACTAGTACTGCATTTAAAGAGAGGAATGTGCACAAGTAAACATGGGTTAGAGTGGATCATGGAAGGGTAGTTGACAGAGCATTAATGGATTATGCTGTGATGAACAGGAGGGTGAATGGAAGAGCATTGGATGTGAAAGTACTTAGAGGAGCTAGTGGTGGATATCTGATCATCATTTATTGGAATGCATAGTGAGAATGGGAGAAAAATGGAGAAAAAGGAGAAGCGAGAGAGGAAGAGAGGTGCTAAAAGTGAATGAGTTGTATAAGAAAGAGACAGACTGTGAGGATAAGGCTAGTGTGAGAAATGTGTGAAATGTAGAGAAAGAGAAACTGGAGGAGAGAGTGGAAGAAGAATGTGGCTGATTCAAGGAGGTGGTTATGAAGTGCGACGAGGCAGTGTGAGGAAGGAGACTAACTAAAAAGTATGGTTGCAGGTACATAATGTAGAGGCGTATGAAAGGTATTGTGCAAAGAGGAGGTTAGCAAAGCACGTGATGAGGGAGGCAAAGAGAGTAGCGGATGTATGGTGGGGCAGATGCTTGTTTGAGAATTTTGAAAGGAATAAAAAGATCTTTTGAAAGGCAGTGAAAAGAGTGAGGAAAGATGAATATGGTAGGAAGGAGAGGATGAAATGAGCATATGGACAATTGCTAGTGGATGAAATAAAGGTGAGAAAGAGATGGGCTGAATATTTCAAGAACCTGCTTTATGAGGAAGATGATAGAGAGGCATGGATTGTGGCTGTGGGAAACGAATGGAGAATTAGAATGTTAGGTTATGAGAATGATAGAGAAATAACAAAAGAGGATGTATGTTTGGCATTGAGAGCAACAGAAGCAAGTAAAGCACCAAGGGTAGATTTGTATCATCCTGAGTGCTTGTCAAAAGGTAGGGAGACATTAGTAGGATGGATGGTTAGGTTGTTGAATGTCTGTTTGATTGGAGGAGTGTATGTGTAGTTCCACTTTACAAAGGGAAGGGAGATAAGCATGAGTGTAGTAGTTTTAGAGGAATTAGCTCTTTGAGTGTAGCTGGTAAAGTAATGGAAGAGTGTTAATCGAGAGAATTAGGAAAGGTACTGAGAGACTGATTGTGGAAGAACAGTGTGGGTTCAGGAGAGAAAGAGGATGTGTGGATCAGGTGTTTGCGGTAAGACAGGTATGTGAGAAGTTCTTTAAGAAAGGTAGAGACACTTTTTGGGCATTAATTAGAGAAAGCATATGACAGTGTAGATAGAGAGGGGTTGTGGAGTGTGTTGCGACTGTTTGGAATAAGATGAAGTTTGTTGAATGCAGTGAAGAATTTTTTCATGAATAATAGAGTGTGTGTGAAAGTTGGGAATAGTATGGGTGATTGCTTTGAGGTGAATATAGGGTCACGTCAAGGTTGTGTAATGTCGCCATGGTTCCTTAATGTGTATATGGATGGAATGGCAAGGGAAGTAAATGAAAGAGTATTAGGCAGAAGCTTGGAACTAGTGGGTGTAGATGGAAGGTTGTGGAAATTGAATCAGATGCTATTTGCAATTGATACTGTACTGACGGCTGATACTGAGAATGAATTAAATCATTTAGTAACTGAGTTTATTAGATTGTGTGAAAGATGGAAGTCACGGGTGAGTATTGGTAAAAGTAAAGTCATGAGA
>JAXCGZ010013547.1:47500-55000 GCA_037179515.1 Halocaridina rubra
TGATCATCATATTAAATGGGATACGACAAACATAAAATCTTTTCAACAGTAGAAATGACTCACAATATAAATTGTAAGATTTGGTAGATTATATTAAAGGACTTTGGTTAACATCACTGATCCACTATTACTTTCTTTGCAATTAAACAAAAGTAATGGCAGAGACTAATATTGTTCCGATCAAAGCAATGAGGAAGCAAATATATAACAGCGCATCTTTAAATATCCATATGATTAGTAAGCAGTATTATGTAAATTCTGGTATGCCATTTTGATTGTCAACAGATCACACATACTCCACAGGTGTATATATATATATATATATATATATATATATATATATATATATATATATATATTATATATATATATATATATTTATATATATATATATATATATATATATATATATATATATATATATATATATATCATTGCATGTCACCTCTGCAGACTAAGCATGTACGCCATATAGATGTTTGGGTTTTGTTGCTGGAATCCCTGACGAAAAGCACTTCTAATAACGAGCAATAATTTAGAACTATACCTTAGCATTTCATTTTTTTAATTCTAGCCTATTCTCTGCTTCTTAGGTAAGCCCATCTGACAGTAATAGAAAGAAATATGTTGTGTCCCAAGTGTTGACATATAGTTACGTAAAGAATGTCATGGCTAATGTCTGTGACAGTCATTTCATGCAGTCTATTGGATTTGCCCATGTCTGGTTAGTTCGTTCGCCTATAGTGTTTATCACAGCTGATCAAGTACATCCTTTCAAATAGAAAAAAAAAATTTCTTGATGAAAATGGAAAAGGTTACAAATAGCAGGAAAGATAACAGTGGCAATTTTCGTCTTGGGGATTATGAATGGAATCTCTATTTATATGAAGCAGTATGTGTTATAGGCTTTATGTATGCCCCTTTATGAATAAAGATTGACTTATAACTGGGTCGTAGGGAAATTTTTACCATCACTCCATTAGATGTATCTGTTTTTACAGTTTGTTTAAACAATAATTTATTTGTTGAGAGTCTGATGGATCATGGAAAATGTATTTTGTGTCTTGGGTTCATTTAATTTTACTTTTCTTCGCCACTTTATTGCATGCGCACATCCTGAGCAAAATAACTTATCGCCTTGTGCTAAAAGTTTTTTCATTTTGGGCATATACAGTGAAACATATTACCAGGGACGGAATACGATATCCATATTTTAGGGTTACGCTCCACTGTGGCATTGGAAGCAAAATATGCCATTTGTGTATGTGTTAGTTTGAACGTTTTTTGCCACAACTGACCTTGAGAAAGAGACAGAAAATAGTTTATTCACTGGCAAGTATATCAAAGATTACATATAATGACTCACATTATTGCACTTAAGGAGGTGAAATAAGAAACAGGGGATCTTTTTGATTTGTTTTATATCAACAAGATCTCTAGTTTCTTGCTACATATATTCCAAATGTCATTAAATTTAATGTAAATATTTATATAAGTTTCAATATTAAAGTCAATCTTACTGTATCCTTTACATTTTCCAAAGGACGTTCCATGTGTGAAAATTTCGCATATAATCCATTATTCAGTTACTCCTTGATAATCATTATTACACTTACATTTTCATTATATTCCTTAAAAGGAGATAAAATGAAAGGTGCAAAAATAAAAATCATTGAATATCCTCAACCATGTTAAGCAGGCATCTCTACTCAGCTTTCCCTGATAAATGATATTAAGAGAATGTAAAACGACAAAGCGCGGAAAAAATTGCTAAATATTAGTATTGCACATTCATATTTATTCCGAATGTCTCTATCGTAGATAGTAGGTGCAAAGAGAGATTCTTAATCAGTTATGCGGCCAATGTTCATATTGTACATTGAAAGGTATTGTCGTTCATTCCGCTATTCACTTGGAGGCATTACGTGTTCTGGATAGGAATCACTGAATAGAGGGATGTAACGAGTCTAGAAAGCACACGGACATTGCAGATGCGTTTCATAAGCATCAAAGCTTAGTATGGTCATAAATGCATGTAGTTCATGGCCTTTCATAATTGAGGGTGCTGAGTGCGTTCCATCTCTTCAATTTAATACCATCTGAAGAAAAAGAAATATTCTCGGGAGGGATTGTGAAATTCGGTATTAATGATATATGTCATTATTTCACTTTTTTGTTCCAATGACGAAGTTTTTGATGGGACACGGTGGCAGTCATCTTCATGTATATATTTGTGGTAACATGTGTAATATGTTCATATGATTAATAAAATGTCATTGCATGCTATCTCAGGAGGCTAAATGTATGCATCATTAGATGTGTGGGCTTTGTGTAGGAATTCCAGACCTAAAAATCTTTTCATTAGTAGCCTGAAGGTTTTTGGACTTAAATATGACTGTTGGGAACTGTTCGATGCTTAGTCTTCCTTTAGTTACGGTTCTATTTCTATGCCTACATTTACACCGAATATTCTTGGATATTCGTTGCACATCTCTTCCTATCCCTTAACATATGATAAGTAACAACACTCTCCATCTCTCTTTCTAATTACTTTGTTTTCTTCGTGCCCAGGCCCGATGAGGGCAGTTTTATATTTATTTTTTATGCCCGACCTAGGGTCACAATCATAAAAAAAAAAAATACAATAGAATTACACTTTAACTTATTCATTGTCTTTCCTGCCTCATAGTTCAGGCTACATGACCGTAATTGTTAGGAAACGTTTTGCATTCCAAAAGCGCTTACATATAGTTACATTAAATTATGCTGCAATTTAAGACACTATACATTTATAGCTAATATTTGTCAACTATCATATATTGTCAGAAATATTTCTAAAGACAATTTTATATATTAAATCTTATATATATATATATATATATATATATATATATATATATATATATATATATATATATGTATATATATATATATATATATATATATATATATATATATATATATATATATATATATATATATATATATATATATATATATATATATATATATTTATATACACAGGACATGTTTATTGGGGCAAGAGTATCATATCATCATTATTTATTTTTATATATTGGAAGAGATCTCATGCAGAAAAGAGAGGATAACACTTCAAAGTATTCTGATAAAAAGTTGTGTGTGTGTGTGTGTGTGAGAGAGAGAGAGAGAGAGAGAGAGAGAGAGAGAGAGAGAGAGAGAGAGAGAGAGAGAGAGAGAGAGAGAGAGAGAGAGAGAGAGAGAGAGAGAGAGAGAGAGAGACTACCACGTAGTATAGAGCTAAGACAAATCATTAATTTTTTGTCATGACCTCTTGTAAATAATGAAAAAGTTATACCGACATCGGAAGCTTAATATTTTTTATATACTACACAAGATTACTAATGATGTAAGTTTCTGAGATTATATTTAGACAGCGAAGAAGATATAGAGCCCCTCTCCACTACTCCTAACAACACAACAACTATCACTAATCAGGACAACCAAATTACACCATCCAGCACAAATAACCAACCCAGCAATAGGTTGCAAAACAGTGAAGAAAACAGAAAAGACAAAATAGAAGCTGTCTCTAATCTAAACATTCCATCGAAGTCCTCTCCCCAACAGCCACAGTTACCCAATAATGCAAGTGCAAGGGTTACAGCTCATATATATATATTTATATTCACATTCCGGGCAACCCCTTTGAGAGAGAGATAAGTAATATATTGACCAATCAAGGCATTCCCTCTGAAGAAGTCTTGATTAAGAGCTTTCTCGCAAACCGAATTGGGTCTCCTTCGCAATAACGATATCGAATGGATTTGAATATGTGGCTTACAAACTGAATCAATGGCCTACAGGCACAATTGTCCAGCCATTTCGCGGGGGCAAACAATGGACACAACCTGGGTTATCTATAAAATATCCCAAACTACAGTCATACCAGAATAAATAGCAAAGCGTTTATGAAACGATCCCCTATCCGCGAGACTACAGAAACAGACACATTACAAACCTCTCTAATCGCCGTCCACGCACAAGAAACTTCTGGAGAGATGGCCCTTACAACCCTAGACACTCACCTAGGCATACAAACTTTGGGGAGGCCCAAGCATACCATGGCACATACTCAAATCAGTGTTACCCATCCAACGGCAGGTACAGACACCAGGATCCATGGGCTAACCCCAGAAAACACTATAATGATGAATTCCCAGCAGAATCACACAGTCGAAACAGATCATTGAGAAACCCAAGAACAAACTACAACTATGACTATGGATACCACCATAATGAAACATGGTAAGAATGTAACACTAGTACATGTGAACGCTCAGTCCCTTCTCGTTCATTTTGAGGAAATAATAATGCTATCAAAAGACTACAACTTAGACATCCTCTGTGTAAGTGAAACTTGGCTTCCTCCTACAACTGAAAATAAATATGTGAATATCCCAGAGTTTAAAATATTTCGCAATTACCATGGCCAAGGAGGGGTTTGTATTTATGTTAGAAATTATCTTAGTGCATCAAAAATAACCACAGATCTAGAAAAAACTGAAGAGCTCGGAGATTTTTGGATCACTATGCAGTATCAGAAACTTCCAACTTTCATTGTAGGCGGTGTTTACCGTCACCCAAAAGCATCTTCCAGTTCATTCAGTCATCTGCTAGAAACATTCAGAAAAATCTGTGTGAGCCATAAGGCCGTATACATGCTTGGTAACTTTAATGATGACTTGCTCTCAGCAGATAACAAAATGAAAATGGTGATCAACACTGTGAAGTCAACACAAATAGTGACAAAACCGACCCGCATAACCCCTCATTCTAGGACTCTAATAGATCTGATAATAATAAATAAAGTGGAAAGTATACCGTATTGGGACGTAGTTCCCTGCCCTATTGCAGATCACGAGATCAACATTGCTATGCTACACATAAACAAGCCTAAAAGGAAACCTCTCTTCAAGACATTCCGGTGTCTAAAATATTACTCCCCTGATATCTTTTGTGAAGCATTAATCAACAACACAAATGTACTTGATAGTATAATAAACACAGATAACGTCGATTTGCAGGTTGAGATTTTAACAAAAGTCTTCTGTGAATGCTTACATAGTTTTGCATCCATTGTAACAAGAGAAATAACCCACCCCTCAGCCCCTGGCTAACTAATGACATCAAAGTGGCAATGCTAATCAGAAATCAAATACAAAATGAGCTAAAAATGAACAGATATGATATGACTCTCTGTGAAAGTTATAAAGCAGAAAAGAAACGTGTCAGATCTTTCATTGATGTAAGTAAAAGAGACTTTTACAGAAAACCATTTAATGACTCTAGGCATGATACAGCAGCAACATGGAAAGTGATAAGAAGCATGATGCCAAATGGAAAGACTACCTCAGAAAGTTACGAAAATATTATGGAGTTGAAAGACAAACGGAAAACTTTAATAACTAGTTTGCTAACGTTGGGAAAAATACATATGAGAAACACAAGAAAACCTCAACTCAGTGAATATGAGTAATTATTTAAATGTCAATTCTTCCAATGTAAAGACAAGAGAGTACTTCAAGCTAAATCCTATTGATTGTGCTACCTTAATACTTACCATAAAGAGCCTAAGAAACTCTGGCTCTTATGGTCCAGATGGTATACCTATTCAATTCATCAAAGATGCTCTACCCATGATTGTATCTTATATTCTAGCTATTATGAACACTTCCATTGTTACTAAAAGGTTTCTTAACTCTTGGAAAAATCACATGTAATACCTCTGCATAAAAAGGGGGACAGAGAAAATGTGATTAGCTATAATCCCATTTCCCTGCTACCCATACTCTCTAAAATATTAGAAACAATTGTTGCATGCCAACTTATGTCATATTTAGAGTCAAATAGACTATTAGCTATTAACCGACATGGTTTCAGACCGAAACTCTCGACGGAAACCGCACTGCTCAAAGTTACGAATAGTATTTGTAATAATATAATTATGAAAAAAATCTCTCTGCTTGAATTATTAGACTTTTCAAAAGCCTTCGACAGTGTAAACTATGACATTCTTATAAGTAAATGTACTAACCTAAATATTGATCAGAGCTGGTTTAGAGAATATCTATCTAATCGCAGGCAGTCTATCAGCCTTAACAACATTTTCTCTATGCCAAAAAATGTATCATTTGGTGTTCCACATGGATCGGTACTTGGTCCTATCCTCTTCTTCATTTATGTTAATGATCTATCTTCTTTCATCTCTGACTGTCTAGTCATACAATAAGCAGGTGACACTCAACTACTCCTTAGTGGTGATATTAATAATCTCCCAGAGCTAACCTTAATAGCAGAAAACACTCTGTCAAAAATTAAAACCTATATTCAAGAAATTGGCTGTTAATTAACGAAAGTAAAGCACAATGCAAGTTTATTGGCTCAAGGTTTTATATAGCACAAATTCCAGAAAATACAACACTTACTTTTTGCGGCAATATCATTACACCTAGCAAAACAGCCAAAAACCTAGGAATTCACTTTGATATATACGTGTTGTTTGATTCCCATATAGATAAAGTATGCAAAAATGTTACAGGAGTATTAATGTACTTATCACACATGAAAGACAATTTTTAGACTACCACTCAAATAACCGTTGTTGAATCTCTAGCCCTTAGTCACATTAATTATTGCACAACTGTTTGGGGAGCTACCACTAAGACTCAGATAATCAGAATACAGAAGCTTATTAATTTTGCAGCTCGAGTTTGCCCTGGGAGGAATAAGAAAATATGACCCTCACATCACACCAGCTCTCAATAAACTTGGGTGGCTGCGGGCAGAAAACAAGGTCGCTAATGCTATTAATGTTTTTGCATACAAAATTTTGAACCTTCATTACCCTATCTGGCTATTTGATTTAAAAACAGTAAGGGATATAAAAGGAATCAACACAAGACAGAGTAGTGAGCTCTTTATTCAGAGAACAAACACAAAAGCAGGTTCAAAGATGATCACTATTAAAGGGCCAACACTCTGGAACAATATTCCAGAGCATTTTAAAAATTCATCCACCTTCACAGCTTTCAAAGGCAAACTATATAGTTTTCTTTTGGACAAATAGTTGCTGCTCACACATTAATTAAACTTAATGATTTAATGCAATTTCCCTTAACACTAACCTCCCTATAGTAAACTGATATCGACTTCTCTGTTCTCTAAGTTAAGAACTAATTATTCTCATTGTATAGAAAACAAATATGGTGATGATGCCGATAATAGCGATCCTGTATCGAGTGTTATTAATACTACTCTATTATTAACATTATTGTTAACATTTCTATTACAGTATTATTATTTTCTAGGAAAGCTACATTTAATTTAACTGTATGTATTGCCCTCTTCCTTATAAATTCAATTACATGTCTACTTATAAGTTACTCATTTTATAGAAGAATAATCATTGTACAAAAATGGAAATAAATACTTGTTTGTTTGTTTGTTTTGTTTGATAGA
>JAXCGZ010013547.1:57500-60000 GCA_037179515.1 Halocaridina rubra
CAGATGAAATGGGGCAAAGTAACAAGTTACTAAGTTTTCCAAAGTTCTGTCAAAAGGGTTTTCACAACACTCTCCTCACGTTGCCATGGCCTGAGATTTATTTAATTAAGGTATTTTTCTAGCTATTTCTCATTTCAATGTTTTTTCCAATTCCTAACCCAACCACTTCGGTTGCTGGAGAGAAACAAACTAAGTATTCGTTAAAAAAAAATTTCTCTCTCCCTTTCCCCACATCTAATCTATAAAAGTTTAAATCTATCTTTACAACTCTTTCACTCTCCCTCTATTTACACATTGTTTCTACCTGCAGTGAATATTCAGCTTCCAGTTTTATTATCTGAGAATTTAATTTAATTTATATATTTTACTAGAGACAAGTTAGCTCCCACTCAATGGTAAAAAAAAAATATTGAACAAGAGTTAAGACATGGTATTTCTTAACTCTTCAATAAAGAAAGGTGTATTGCTACTTACAGATAATATAAACGTTATATTCTGAATAAACAGTTGCTAAACTGTTCTCCAAACTCCACCGAGTTTGTGTCTTTCTTTGAATGTCTGTCCTCGTGCCATGAGTCCTTATTATCACCTTACCCACATGCCGAAGTTCTCTATATTGCAGACTTCAATGTACATCACAGTGAGTGGCTTCATTCTTCTCACACTGATGTGGGAGGAAGCGAGGCCCTTGCTTTCTCTATTACTCACGATCTGGAACAACTAATCAAACATCCTACTCGCGTTCCTGATCGTCATGGACATGCTGCAAACACTCTTTACCTACTTTTTACTTCTAACCCTTCAAACTACTCTTATTCTGTGCTTTCCCCTCTTGGTAAATCTGATCCCTATATGATCTCAGTCTCTTACGTTTGCGCTCCCCCTCCACCAATCCCTCTTACTCAGCACTGCCTTTGGCACTTTGAGTGTACCCAACATGAAAATTTGCGTAACTTTCTCTTTGACTTCCCATGGGATGACTACTGCATTTGGTCCCGCAACCCTGATCAGGGTTTTTTTTTTTTTTTTTTTAAGAGTGTGACACCCGGACAGGCAGAAACTGCCCTCATCAATAAAGGCCCGGGCACGAGAAAATACCAAGATGAAGGAAAAGAAAAAGGTTAAGGGCAAGGCAGAGATGAGGTAATGTCACACAAAGGAAAACGACAGACAGAAAAAAAAAAGTCAAAGTACAGAGGACCCAGAGATATGGAGGACTAGGCTCTGAGATGACGATAGATCTGCTTTTTGAAGGATGAAAGGTCATAAAAATTAGGAAAGACAGAAGAAGGAAGAGAGTTCCATAGTCTGGAGGTAGATGGGAAGAAGCAGTCGTTGCACCAACCAATCTGTGAGCTACAAATCTCCACACAGTACCTGTGAGATGAGGCCGCTTGGCGAGTGTTACGCGGCCTCGGGAGTGGAGGAGGGATGCAACTCGCCAACTCATCAGAGCAGCGATGGAAGTAGTAGTGATAGAAAGGCGAAAGGGATGATATCTTACGGCGAAGAGAGAGAGAATCCAGGTTAGAAGTACGAGAAGGATCATTAATGAGTTTGACTGCCTTAGATTCAACCCTATCAAGAAGATAAGTAAAGGAAGAAGCACCCCAGATGTGTGAGCAGTATTCTAAGCAGGGGCGGATAAGACCTTTGTAAATTTTAAGTAATTGCAATGAGGAAAAGTAATGACGAAAGCGAAACAAAAACCCCAATTCTTTGGATGAGGATTTAGAAATATGGATTATGTGATTCCTCCCAGACAAGTTAAAGGCTATATGGATTCCTAATATGTTGATAGAGTTAAGAGGGTAAATTTCATTAGGTTTGAAGACAATAGGGTTATCAGGAGGAGAAGAAGATAAAGAGATAGCCAGAAACTGTGTCTTGTAGGCATTGAATTTAACTAAATTTTGAGTGCCCCATTCAGATACTCTCTGCAAATCGGAGTTAAGAGTAGAAGAAAGAGTGATACGAGACTGTTTATGAGTAGCAGATAAAGGTTGTGAAGAAAAGGCAGAAGAAAGGTGAAGGGTAGAATCATCAGCAAAGGCATGAAGAAGAGAGGAAGAATGGGATTGTAGAAGATCATTAATGAAGAGAAGGAAGAGAGAAGGTGAAAGAACAGAGACCTGTGGAACACCACTGGCAACAGAGAAAGGGCTAGATGTCGCGCCATCAACAGCTACAAATATAGAACGGTCAGTAAGAAAGCTGGAAATCAGAGAACAGAAAGAAGGGGTAATGCCATAAGCAGGGAGTTTGGCCAACAGAGCCTTGTGCCAGACTCTGTCAAAAGCCTTAGAGATATCAAGGGCGACGACAAAGGACTCCCCATAGTTCCTCAGAGAAGGTGACCATACATGAGTAAGATAGGACAGGAGATCACCAGTGGATCTTGCCTTGCAGAAGCTGTACTGGTGATCGGAGATAAGTGAGTTAGATTCTAGGCGTTTCAAGAAGTGAGCATTGAGAAAGTTTCAAAAACTTTAGCAATGGA
>JAXCGZ010013547.1:72500-77500 GCA_037179515.1 Halocaridina rubra
TGATATATCTGTTATGATTTCTACTCCTTTTTCTCCCAAAGCTTCCAGCATTTCTATGGCTATTCTATCCTTCCCACTCTTCATCTTTCTCATTGCAGCTTTTATTTCGTCTTTCATGATTTCCGATCCTTATTCATCCGTCACCAGTTCGATTCCGCCTCTATTGTCATCATATAATTATTTTATATATTCCGCCCATCTCTCTCTGACATCTTCTGTTTCCATTGACACTTTCCCATCTTTGTTCATTGTGAAGTTGTTTTGGCTTCCACGTTTTTTCCTACATAGTATTTGATTTATCTTGTACATTTTCCCCTGATTGTTCTTTGACATCTCTTCTATTTCATTGCACCTCTCATTTATCCATTTTTCTTTCGCTTTGTTGCATTCTCGGTGTATTCTTCTATTATATTTTCTGTATCTGTTTTCATCTTTATTCTTTGTTCCTCTTCTTACATCCATTGAATTAATTATGTTGTCATTCATTCAAGGTTGCTTTTCTTTCTCTTTAGCTTTGGTATATTCACAGTGCTTTCCTCCATTGCTTTCTGTAAACTATCCCATTGTTGTTGTTGTGTAATTTCCCTTTCATCATCCTGACTTAGAGCCTCATATCGATTCACTGTTTCCAGGGCAAAGGTGCTCCTTATTTCTTGGTTTTTCTTTAGCATATCTATTTGCCTTTTAGTAATCTCTCTTCCTGGTTTTAGCTTTTTTAACCTGATTTGAATTGGTGCTACAACCGGGTTGTGATCACTGTTACAGTCTGCTCCTGGGTAAGTTCTTACTTGCTATATTGCATTCCGGAATCTTTTATTAATGGTGATATAGTCTATTTGATTTTTAAATCTGGCCCCTGGGCTTCTCCATGTCCATAATTTGCGTGGATGGTGTTTATACCATGTGTTTGTCATCACCTGTTGATATTGTGAGCACCACACTATCATTTTCTCTCCTCTCTCATTTCTCTCCTACAATCCATGTTGCCCTACAATATCCTAATGTCTTCTGGTCACCACTTTTGCATTTAAATCTTCCATAATTATTATTACGTCGTGTTCTTTACATTGCTCCCTTGCTTTGATCATACCTTCGTAGAACGCCTCTACTTCTTCATCTGTGCTATCTTCTGTTGGTATGATATTAATGTTGAATGGATTTCCTTTCAGTTTCATCATTATCATTCTGTCTGATATTAGCCAATATCCTATGAGTTTCCTGCAGATGTCATTTCTCATGATTATTCCAACTCCTTTATTTGGTGTATCACCTCACGAGTATATAATTCTGCTTTTCTTTTCAGTTGTTATTTCTACTGCTCCTGACCACTTCATTTCTCCTAGTCCCATTTTCTTTTCTAAATTTTCTAGTTTTCCGCTTTGGTACAGTGTTCTCACATTCCAGGTTGCAATTTTATATATACGCGATAGTTTACATTTGCTAGCAGTAGCTTCCTGACAGTCGAGTGCTACCTGCTGCGCATAGCATTCTCTACCGGGCGCGTCAGCCGCATCATTTTCCATACGGCTCCCATTGACGCTGTCCTCTTTATACTTTAATTTTGTCTTGCTTCCCATGGTTATTTCTTGAATGTTACGTGGTGAGGGCTCCAGTTCTCTTCCAAGCTGCAATTATCGGTTGCAGACCTAGCCTTTGCCTAAATAGGCTTCCTACAAGGCAGTAGTGACTGTGCTTATTTGAAGGCGGCACATATTCGCCTTGTCACGATATCATCTTAGTCTTGGAGCATTTTAATTGCAAAAAGGGGTCACCCCCTCTACTACTCCGTCTGTTAATATATATATATATATATATATATATATATATATATATATATATATATATATATATATATATATATATTATATATATATATGTATATATATGTATATGTATATATATATATATATATATATATATATATATATATATATATATATATATATATATATATATATATATATATATATATATATATATATATAGTAAGGAGGCCCATCAGTGAAACAAAACTTATAAAACAATGCTATATTTCGGATCCTAACTGGATCCCTTCTCAAGCAAAACTGAGAAAAAATAACAAAGATGGAGGAGACGTAAACAAAAGGACTCATGAGACCTGAGGGATTAAAAATTTTTATGATAACAGGGCAGGTCTAACCCAAACGAATTTTCCTCAACAAAGAAGCCCCCAAGATCATTAAACCATTAACAAAGGAAAATGTTAATCCTTAAAATGATAAAGGATATGAAAGAAGATAACCCCCAACAAGTTTATATAATTAAAAGAATATTAATAAATATGCACATATAGATATATACATATAACAATATCTGTACACACCTCCCCATATACAAGAGCATACATAATGAAATACATATATAAATCCTAATACAACCAAAATACACAATAACGACCACAATCTGGTTGGGGGTTTATCTTGAGGGATAACTTCGTTGAGGCAGCGTTTCAAGAGGGCTTTATCAATTATGCCAGGGGTCCATTGCCCCCTAGATAGATTGAAATTGTCCTTCATTTCAATGAGGGAAGATTCCACAATTTTCCATTTGAATTGACAGGTACTTTTAATTAGCATAGTGGCACCACTCCAATCAATCCGATGATTATGTTCATTGATGTGGGTAAAAAGAGCCGAATTTTCTTGATTATATCTTACTGCTATCTTGTGTTCTGAGACTCTCTGGGATAGAGAGCGGCCTGTTTGTCCTATGTATACTCTATTGCAAACATTACAGCTTATTTGGTATACTCCTGCATTAACTTCTTTTTTGTTTTGGCTAACGTTAAATAATTAGAGATTCTTTGAGTTACAACTTTAAAGTCTATAGAAAATCCACCCACTCTGCGTCTAATGTGCACTTTTATAGTTATCATGAAGAAAAAGTGAAATTAGGTATAGCTTCGAATTTATATTCCTTAGAGCCCTCCGGGTTTGCAGTTCAAATTATTTAGAACATGAAATTCAAACGGTTTATTCTCAGCTTGACCAACTTTGTTATCTTCTCTTTTTCTTAGACAAAGCTCTGCAGAAAGCTAAGCAAGTTTTTTACAATCCTCACAGGACCCCTAAAGAGAATAATTTCAACAAAATCCTCCTTCCTTTTCACAAAAAGCTAGGCGTCATAAATGATGCATTAGGTAAACAATCCGCATTCACTTTTAACTATCTCACCACTTTAAGAAAATAATTAGTTAACGTTAGCCAAAACAAAAAAGAAGTTAATGCAAGAGTATACCAAATAAGCTGTAATGATTGCAATAGAGTATACATAGGACTAACAGGCCGCTCTCTATCCCAGAGAGTCTTAAAACACAAGAGAGCAGTAAGATATAATCAAGAAAATTCGGCTCTTTTTACCCACATCAATGAACATAATCATCAGACTGATTGGAGTGGTGCCACTATGCTAAATAAAAGTACCTGTCAATTCAAACGGAAAATTGTGGAATCTTCCCTCATTGAAATGAAGGACAATTTCAATCTATCTAGGGGGTAATGGACCCCTGATATAATTGATAAAGCCCTTTTGAAATGCTGCCTCAACGAAGTTATCCCTCAAGATAAACCCCCAACCAGATTGTAGTCGTTATTGTGTATTTTGGTTGCATTAGGATTTATATATGTATTTCATTATGTATGCTCTAGAATATGGGGAGGTGTGTACAGATATTGTTATATGTATATATCTATATGTGCATATTTATTAATATTCTTGTAATCATAAAAATTTGTTGGGGTTATCTTCTTTCATATCATTTATCATTTTAAGGATTAACATTCTCCTTTGTTAATGGTTTAATGATCTTGGCGGCTTCTTTGTTGAGGAAAATTCGTTTGGATTAGACCTGCCCTGTTATCATAAAAATTTTTAATCCCTCAGGTCTCATGAGTATTTTTGTTTACGTCTCCTCCATCTTTGTTATTTTTTCTCAGTTTTGCTTGAGAAGGGATCCAGTTAGGATCCGAAATATAGCATTGTTTTATAAGTTTTGTTTCACTGATGGGCTGCCTTACTATTTAGTGCTGTAAGCTAAAAGTCTGTACTTATATATATATATATATATATATATATATATATATATATATATATATATATATATATATATATATATATATATATATATATTATATATATATATATATATATATATATATATATATATATATATATATATATATATACATATATATATATATATATATATATATATATATATATATATATATATATATGAATCATTTTTTTTTTTTTTTTTTTTTTTTACCCCGACCGGGACTCGAACCTAGGACTTATGATTACTAAGTCAAGGCGCTACCATTACACCACAGAAGTGTATGTATATATATATATATATATATATATATATATATATATATATATATATATATATATATATATATATATATATATATATATATATATATATATATATATATATATATATATATATATATATATATATATATATATATATATATATATATATATATATATATATATATATATATATATATATATATATATATATATATATATATATATATATATATATATATATATATATATATATATATATATATATATATATATATATATATATATATATATATATATATATATATATATATATATATATATATATATATATATATATATATATATATATATATATATATATATATATATATATATATATATATATATATATATATATATATATATATATATATATATATATATATATATATATATATATATATATATATATATATATATATATATATATATATATATATATATATATATATATATATATATATATATATATATATATATATATATATATATATATATATATATATATATATATATATATATATATATATATATATATATATATATATATATATATATATATATATATATATATATATATATATATATATATATATATATATATATATATATATATATAT
>JAXCGZ010013548.1:0-20000 GCA_037179515.1 Halocaridina rubra
GTAAGAGTGTGAGGAGAAAAGATTTTCCTTGAGGAGAGTGAGAGAGAAAATTAAGATTTTCCTTGGGGGGAGGGGGTCACAGGGAACTTACTGCCGTTATAATCGCATTGCGACCTATTTCTGGAAATGGAAAATTCTGATATTTTTGGTGCTATATTTTCCCCGTTATCTGGACCCAGGCCATTTAACCGCTTCAGTATTTTTTAATTACTGTGACATACGTATGGCTTATCCAGTTTCGTAAGCGAAAAACTCCGCTTACATATTTTTGTGGTTTCTGATTAAGATTCAAATACACTCTTCTTCTTGGTCTTCAGTCTTATCTCATTTCTATATGGGGTCGCTGTTTCTTAATAGCCTTTTTGACCTTGAGCTTCAAATATACAATTTGTCAGATAGGCTTCTCCGGGCACTAGGAGAATTGGAAGACCCTGACTTACTCAGTGGTAACGCTCTGGCTTCGCATTCACGAGGTCGAAAGATCGGTTCCCGTCTAAGACCGAGAGTTTGAGCTGAATTGGAAGACCCTGACTTACTCAGTGGTAACGCTCTGGCTTCGCATTCACGAGGTCGAAAGATCGGTTCCCGTCTAAGACCGAGAGTTTGAGCTGTTTCCTGGCAGGTACTGCTGTGGTTAGTAACCACAGTGGGGGGGTTGGGGCTTGCCCCGGCTGTCGAATACCCATTGTATAATGGAAATAAAGGCTTATTATAGAACAGAATAGAAGTCATAGGAAAGAAAAATGTTAGTATTTTAACTAGTCCCTTTGCGTCGCACGGCGTTGGAGGCGATGATGATGATTGTTTTCCCCCCCCCCTTATTTTCCTATCTGTAAGCTGGCGAATCCTCAATACAGTTTTCTTTGGCTTTATGATTTTTACTTTCCTTTACGTAACTGAAGGACTCCTACAAACAAGTTTGTATGTGGTCTCCGCCTCCTGCAACGTAGCATTAAATACACGTGCTATAATTTTTTTTTTTTTAAATAGCGGAAGGAAAACTTCAGTATTGTTTCTGAAAGGTCATTAACTTCATGAACTCTCCTTTTTTTTTATATTTTGTATATTCAAGTGTTCTTATATTTCCAATTGTATATATATACTTTTTTTTACACATGCACCCATTTCTCCATTTTTTTTTTATGGGCATGACACCGGAACCGGAGAGAAAATTGCCCTCATCAGACCCGGGCACCAAGGAAACATTAAGATAAAGAAGTAAAAGTTTAAGAACTAGGCAGAAATAAGGGAATTATACACAGTAGGAAAAGGACGGGCTGAAAGAATTAGTCGAAGTACAGAGGACCCAGAGATATCGCAGGAGTAGGCCCTTATACTTAAAACAATGAGTTGGATTCGGTTTTACGTCACGAACTCCCTTTTCTACTAAGGGCTAGGACGGTTGCCTTCTAACGAAGGACTTGTTTTGGCAGATGTAATCGTTACCCCGAGTTTATGCCCTTACTAACCTTAGTCCGTGACGGGGCGCGAATCCTCGACCTGCCGCCTCAGAGTCGCAGACGCTACCATTTTGCCACGGAGACTACACTTAAAACAATGATTTTTTTTTTCGTTTATCTACTCTTAATATTATTATTTAAAGAACATCTTTACCCGAACACAGTCTTTTTTCTTCCTGGAATTGGATGTTATCTAGAAACTATTTTGATGGAGAAAGTTCCGGTTTTACGTCACGGACTCCCTTTCAACCAAGGGCTAGGACGGTTGCCTTCTTGCGAAGGACTTGTTTTGGCAGATGTAATCGTTACCCTGAGTGCATGCCCTTGCTATCCTCAGACCGTGACGGGGCGCGAACCCTCGACCTGACGCCTCAGAGTCGTGGACGCTACCGTTTGAGCCACGGTGACTACTATTTAGATGGAGGAAGTAGGACTAAAAAATGAACCGGCCATAGGGAAAAAACACGTTCTATACACGTTTACACGATTTCAGGATCTTGTAAAGAACAGTAATCCCAGGGTATTCTAGGGTTATTCATATTTACAAGGAAAGTCACTAAACCTAGCGATTTACGCGGTTGTCAACATTACGTCAGGTTCTGGGGGGTCACTGATCTTTGCAACATCCTAATTTCAATGTGTGTATTGTTCGTGTGTGTATGTGTATGTGTGGTTTTTTTTTTAAGTGCCCAGAGATTTGTTGACCAGAAAGGTATGGAGAAGAAACTCACCCACGCTTAAGGAGGACCCTGAAAACTTTTATGGGTGACTGTTCACAAGTACTTTTGTACCCCATTGTGAGTTGCACATTCTTGTTAAGGTAAGAGCTCTCTCTCTCTCTCTCTCTCTCTCTCTCTCTCTCTCTCTCTCTCTCTCTCTCTCTCTCTCTCTCTCTCTCTCTCTCTCTCTCTCTCTCTCTCTCCTCTCTCTCTCTCTCCTTCCTCTCTCTCTCTCTCTCTCTCTCTCTCTCTCCTCTCTCTCTCTCTCTCCTCTCTCTCTCTCTCTCTCTCTCTCTCCTCTCTCTCTCTCCTCTCTCTCTCTCTCTCTCTCTCGTGGCCTTTTAGGTCACCGACAGCGCAATTATGACTCTTTCCGTGTATTCGTAAAAGGCTTCTGTTGTAATGGTCAGCCAGTGTTAGCCCTCTAATGTAGTTTGTTTGTTTGAGATAGGATATCTTGGAAACTTTAGATTGATTTTCAAGGGAATTTATTAAAATGTAGAAACAGGAATAATGTGATAATGGTGAGAAAATTAACTACTACTATGCTACTGGTACTATTACTACTATTATTAATATTATTATTATTATCATCATTATTATTGTTCGGCAGTCACCGTGGCTCAAGCGGTAGCGTCCGCGACTCTGAGGCGTCAGGTCGAGGGTTCGCGTCCCGTCAAAACAAGTCCTTCGCAAGAAGGCAACCGTCCTAGCCCTTACTAGAAAAGGGAGACCGTGACGTAAAACCGGAACATCATCATTATTATTGTCTATCATTGTCAGAGGAATATTTTCTCATGTTTGTTAGTGTTCCGTATTGATTAACACTCACGAATACATTTTAATCTCTTTCGAACCCTTCATCATTAGAGTGTATTCAATGCAAATATACTGGTGTACTCGCTTGACCTGCTGTGTTGGCAGGAACTAGCTAACAGACATTCCTACCGTTACCCTAATGCATTGGTTCTCAACCTGGGTGATAGCGCCCCCTGAGGGCGCTGGGCTTGATGAAGGGGGCAGTAAGTTCTTAGGGGTACTGAGGTAAAATAATAAAATTAATTTTTGACTTAAATAGCAGTTCTATTATACAAGACAAATTCTTACTTAGCAACGATATAAATGGATAAATAGACAATAGTCGCGTCCGCGACTCTGAGGCGGCAGGTCGAGGGTTCGCGCCCCGTCACGGACTGAGGTTAGTAAGGGCATACACTCAGGGTAACGATTACATCTGCCAAAACAAGTCCTTCGCAAGAAGGCAACCGTCCTAGCCCTTAGTTGAAAAGGGAGTTCGTGACGTAAAACCGAAACCAAAGACAAAGAGGAAACTTGCGACTTCCATTAACTAACTTTGAACCTGTTACAGAAAATCTCGCAAGATCTCGGCAAGCAGAAGGAAGCCATTAAGTCACTGTGAAGGTAATTTAACAATATTCGACATAATTAACTTTAATCTACATAATTTTCAAATCTTATGCTCTGCATTTATTAGTAAAATTATTTTATTATCCACATTAAGAAAATTTATTCACATAATCTGCCTTTCCCAAATGAAGGGGGGCGTTGGGTTATACAACTAGTTGAAAGTGGGCGCTACACCAAAAAAGGTTAAGAACCACTGCCTTAATGTAACTATCTCTCTCTCTCTCTCTCTCTCTCTCTCTCTCTCTCTCTCTCTCTCTCTCTCTCTCTCTCTCTCTCTCTCTCTCTCTCTCTCCTCTCCTCTCTCTCTCTCTCTCCTCTCTCTCATTGACACGCGTACAGACACGCACACATAGTTTGAAGCTTCGTAAAAAAAAACTTTTTTGCAGGATGTAAAGAAGTACATATTTTTTTTAGTGTAAGAATAGTTGATAAGTGGAATTCGCTAAGCGAGGAGGTAGTTAATGCTAACTCAATCCGTAGTTTTAAGGACAAGTATGATAAGTATCACTAAGTACAAAATGGAACCGAGCAGGAGACTGGAAGTTACGAGCTTGGGGATCTTTCCCGGAAACACAATTAGGTAATTGCGCCCACACACACACACACACACACACACACACACACACACACACACACACACAGGAGGCGTAAGGGCAATTTGGAGACGTGTGTGTTGGTTAGGATTTACCCTTAATTCCCCATCTTCAACCTGTCTGAATCCACCCCCATTCGGTTGGGGATTAATTGTGACTTAAAACGGCAGGCAATAGCAGCAGCAGCAACAGCTGTAATTAATTTATGTAAATAACAGTTGTGGGTATTGGGGTTCGTTCCGATTTTACGTCACGGACTCCTTTTTCAACCAAGGGCTAGGACGGTTGCCTTCTTGCAAAGGACTTCTTTTGGCAGATGTTATCGTTACCCTGAGTGCATGGCCTTGCTAACCTCAGACCGTGACGGGGCGCGAACCCTCGACCTGACGCCTCAAAGTCGCGGACGCTACCGCTTGAGCCACGGTGACTACTTTATGTGAGTATTGGGTTGAGGGTGTTAAATGGTAGTTTTTGCATTATTTTTATGTTTATGTAATTGTTAATATATTTATTTCATAAATTATGATGTTTATACATTTGTTATTGTGTTTTTGCCAATTTATTTTCCATTTATATTTGTTGTTCTTGTTTATTTTTTCTTTGCATTTCATCTTGAATTCTTTTTTTTTGTTTTTTGTTTTTTTTGCAATTTTTTTTATTAACATTTTCCTGTTTATTTAAATTTTTTTTATTAACATTTTCCTGTTTATTTAATTTTTTTTATTAACATTTTCCTGTTTATTTAATTTTTTTTATTTTTTTTTGCATATTTTTTTATTAACATTTTCCTGTTTATTTAATTTTTGTTTATTTTTTATTTTTGCAAATTTTTTATTATTAACATTTTCCTGTTTATTTAAATTTTTTTTTATTTTTTTTTTTGGTATTTATTTTTTATATTAATACGTTTTCCTGTGTTTTTGTTTGATTTTGTCTAATTTTGTCTATTTATTTTACACATATTTATTTATTTTATTTTATTAATACCTTGTTACGTGACTTTAGTACGATGTTCGGTTCGGTTCGGTTCCGGTTTTACGTCACGGACTCCCTTATCAACCAAGGGCTAGGACGGTTGCCTTCTTGCGAAGGACTTGTTTTGGCAAATTTAATCCTTACGCTGAGTGCATGCCTTTACTAACCTCAGACCGTGACGAGGCGCGAACCCTCGACCTGACGCCTCAGAGTCGGAGACGCTACCGACTGAGCCACGGCGACTACACGTGACTTTAGTACGATGAGAAGGATTAATATTTTGTTGACAAAAACTGGCATGGTTGGGGGGGAGGGTAGGAATGAATGGTGATCCCCACCTTCTTAGCTGCTTAATGAGGTTACTGGGGGATTACTCGTACAAAAAAAATGGGGGAGGGGGGATTAGTGTGTTTGTCGTATTTGTTTTGAAGACTTCGCATTGGTACGTGTGTGTGTGTGTGTGTTTTTTTTTTTTTTGCATTACACGGGATTCGCTTCGTTCCTTAGTGCGTGTGTGTGTGTCTCGTAGTACACCTCTTGTCGGTTTTTTTGCCGCTGTCTTTGTTGCAGAACTACTATAGTTGACTTTTTCGTCGGTGTCTGTATAGGCAATGACAGAATTTTTGTCCATGTTTTTTCGATGTCAGTATTTGTGGCAGAATTTTTGTTCATGTTTTTTCGATGTTTGTATTTGTGGCAGAATTTTTGTTCTATGTTTTTTCGATGTCTGTATTTGTGGCAGATTTTTTTTTTAATGTTTTTTCGATGTCTGTATTTGCGGCAAAGAGTTTGTTGTTGTTGTCGTTGTCGTTGTCTGTATTTGTGGCAAAATTTTTGTAAATGTTCTTGTTGCTCTATTTATTATAGAGCTTATTTTGGTAGTGTTTGTGTTCCAGTACTTGTTACAGAACAAATACAGTCGCTGTACTTGTTGCAGAATTGTTATATATGTTGTTCCTTTATTTGTTGCAGAAGTTATTTGTTGATGGTTTTGATGTTGTATTTGTTGCAAGAACTGTTGTTGTTGTTTTACACGTGTTGCAGAAATTGTTAATTTTTTTGTCGCTTTATAATAATAATAATAATAATAATAATTATTAGATCGTTGCAATTACTCCAGTTGCTGCAGGCTTTGGACTGAAATTGGACTGGCCAGGACAGTCTCATTTAAGTCCTCCTTCAATTTCGGTTCTCTTTCTTTACTTACAGTTGCAACGTATATTTAGGCTTTTTCGTTGCACGTCTCTTATTATATACCTTCACATCTGACAAGTCACAACACTCCCTATATCTGTTTCTTTCAAATTTCTTGTTGTCTTGGTGCCCAGGCCCGATGAGGGCAGTATTTATTGCCCGTCCTCGTGTCACATCCATTAAAAAATATCACTTAATGTATGTTTAAAATTTGCTATTTTATTCACAGAAACTTTAGATTTTGCTTTGACTTAGCCATCCCTCTTATAAGGGGGAATATGGCTCTTGTAAATAGATTATTATTATTATTATTATTATTATTATTATTATTATTATTATTATTTCAAGTGACTTATTTTTTGAGCTTATAGAAATTTAGTGTAGCCTAATTAAACCATTCATAGTAAAAATAGAATACAGTATATAGGTATGTATGTATGTATATAAGCATATGTGTTAACGTATATATGTACGTACTTTTAATTACCGAAATATTTGAAGGGATATATATATATATATATATATATATATATATATATATATATATATATATATAAGTAGTCCCCGTGACTAAATGGTAGCGTCCGCGACTCTGTGTCGGCAGGTCGAGGATACGCGCCCCGTCACGGACTGAGGTTAGTAAGGGCATACACTCAGGGTAACGATTACATTTGCCAAAACAAGTCCTTCGCAAGGAGGCAACCGTCCTAACCCTTAGTAGAAAAGGGAGTTCGTGACGTAAAACCGAATCGAATCATATATATATATATATATATATATATATATATATATATATATATATATATATATATATATATGTATGTATGTATGTATGTATACACACACAACTGTGCGTCATTGTGAAGAAATGTGGAATTGTGCGTGTGTATTATCTGTTGCTACGATCACTGATAAAAATTGGCATCGCTCAAGCCAAAACATGTACTGGTACTGTCAAATTTATATTATGTATTTTATATTATTTAGTTTATTTTGGTATTTTAATTCTCTTTCATGTACAGTATAATTCTGATGAATAGAATTTGTTTATCCATCTATCTATCTGTCTATATGTATGTACGTATATATATATATATATATATATATATATATATATATATATATATATATATATATATATATATATATATATATATATATATATACACACACAGACCCTAATGGGATAGGCAGAGTCAAAGCATATCTTCACTTCTCTCTGGAACGATGGATGGATGTATGGATACGGTTTTACGTCACGAACTCCCTTTTTTACTAAGGGCTAGGACGGTTGCGAATTTGGACTCCAGTTCCCTAGCTCCTCCCCATATCGTCGATTCTTCACCTACGACAAGACCCTCCCATCTTCAGTTACGGGTTTTGCAATTTCAGGTATTTGGGTATTTAGTACAGGGTATATGTTCGTCTGGACTCAAACCCTTGTCTGATTTTTGGTCATACCTTTTCGGCATTACCTTGAGTGGATTTCCAAATGGAAAATTAAAAATTGATTTTGCTTTATTTGTTTTAATGTATAGATTTTTCACTGTATTTCACCTTTAAAGTCAAGATAATAGTAATCATCATTATCATCATCGTCATTATCATCATCATAATGGAAGAAAATAAACCCATTGAAATGTATGATCAAGATAATAGTAATAATCATTATCATCATCATAATGGAAGAAAATAAACCCATTGAAATGTATGTGTATATACGGGGTGTCCACAAAGTCTGGGTACATAGGAAATGTCACTATGTAGACCTATTCAATCGAGTTCACCTGAATTTTGTAAAGCGCATCAAATTATGCATTGAAAATGATGGAAATCATATTGAAAATATTATTTATTAACATTAGATTTAAATAAAATTGTTTTGTTTTAAAAGTATGTGTTAATCTCCTGTGTACCCAGACGAAGTCTGGGTACACAGGAGATTAACACATACTTTTAAAACAAAACAATTTTATTTAAATCTAATGTTAATAAATAATATTTTCAATATGATTTCCATCATTTTCAATGCATAATTTGATGCGCTTTACAAAATTCAGGTGAACTCGATTGAATAGGTCTACATAGTGAAATTTCCTATGTACCCAGACTTTGTGGACACCCTGTATATTAAAGTCAGTAAACAGACATTCGCAGTTTACTGTGTGCATTCTCAAGGATTGCGTTGACAGTATATAATACATAAGATACTGCAAATATACTTTTTGAGTATGCACACACTAAAGTGCCTAAGTTTAAGTATACTGTCATATGACTAGTAACACTGACACTCCTATTGTGAATAATACATACATACATATACCTTGGCTGTTTCCCCCTTTAATTTGGGGGTAGCCGACATCAAAAAAGGAAAACAGTTTGGAGAGAAGTTATTCTCCCCTCTACTCCCCCTCTTCTTTGACGTCTCACAGGAGGTTGGTATAATAATAATAATAAATAATAATAATAATCCATCCATATACCAAAGTCATATTCCCCCTTATTAGGGGGGGTTGGCTGAGTCAAAGAAAATACTTTGTCCTTTTGTGGGAAGTAAATACAGAGAAGGGGATTCTCACTTTCCTCACTTCGCCCCATTTAGTCGACTGTTACGACACGCAGGGGAACACGGAGGAAGTATTCTAGCCCCATCCCTAATAATAACAATAATAATCAACAGGGAATAGCAGTTCAAGATTTAAAATAATAATAATAATAATAATAATCAACAGCGTATAGCATTTCAAGGTTTATAATAATAATAATAATAATAATAATAATAATAATAATAATAATAATCAGCAGCAGCAGCTAATAGCAGTTCAAGGTTAATAATAATGATAATAATAATAAACAAACATCATTTCAGTGTTTATTCGTATAGGCTGCGATGCCTTTTATGTTTGTGATCTCTTTGTAATCGTTTGTTTTGCGTCTGGTTCAGTGTGCAGTCAGTCCACTGCGTTGGTGTCATCGACGTTTGTGGGTCTCTCTCTCTCTCTCTCTCTCTCTCTCTCTCTCTCTCTCTCTCTCTCTCTCTCTCTCCCTTTGTTGCACTTTGTAGGATTTCTGGCCCGCTTTAGCGTGTGTATGTTTTGCCCATAATATTATTTCTTCATATATTTTAATGGTCTAATAATAATAATAATAATAAAAATAATGATAATAATGAGAAGAAGAAGAAGAAGAAGAAAAGGATGATGATGGCGATAAAGAAGAAAAAGAAAATGGACAAGCCTTTAATAATATTTTTCTTTAATGTGGCGTGGTTAGTCTATAAATCCAGGAATTATATAGCCGAGGATGAAGATATGCAGGAGGGCTTTCATCCATCGAAATATTAAATGAATTATATATATATAAAATAAATAAAAGCTCCCTCGTCATTGCCCATAGAGCAGAGTAATCCCCTTATTGTTTCTTTTTTTGATCGGCCACCCCCCCAATGGGGGAAACAGCCAAGGTAGATATAATAAAATAGAATTAAAATCCACAGTTAACAAACTTAAGAAACGCCGGTATACGTTTTCCTATCAATAATAAATCAATTCACATTTCATTATTTAGATGAATTGAAGTAAAAAAAAAGTCTCTTGACTGAAATATTAACCATCTAGTACACAAATAAAAGTTAAAACAGGTACCGTTATTATTTAGATAAATATAAGTAATAATAGACTCGGTTATGATATAAATTCACTTCTCGGTTTTAAATTAATGAGTTACGAAAAAAAGACACGCATGAAATAAAACCTGCAGTCATGCAGGTTTCACCCCCTCCCCCGGGCAGTGAAGACATGTGTAGCCCACATGTTAATGACCCAAACATCTCCCACCAGGCAAAGGTCTTCCATCTGGTTTCCCCCTCTCCCCAGAGTTCCTTCCTGCTTCCTCCCCCATTCCCGTGGGAGGGTGAAAGGGAAATTTGACTTGAAGATGAAGCTGTTTCGGAAGGGGAGGGGGTTAGGATGCGGGGGCTGCGGTGGGAATTGGGGGGAATCAGGTTGTGGAAAAACTTGAAGCTAGCATATGTTCTGGAGCAGAATAATAAATAGCACTATATATGCTGTTGTTGTTTGCAGTTTCGTGTCACTGTTAATCCCCATTCGGATGGAAGTAGACAGACAAGTTGGAGCTGGGGAATTAAGCTGATCATTCGCGTCTAAGACACGTGTTTCTACCACGATGGTCAGTGTACAACCAGTTGTCATTTCGAGAGGAGATGTCTAAAGAACAAAGATGTAGACGAAGATGTCTAAAGAGCACTCTGGCAGTCGGTTATGTAAAAGTGCTCAGTGTCTAGGCATATATGATGTCCAGTTTGTGTTCGAAATGACGAGTTTGTTCCGTCTGAATAACTAAGAGAGTGTAGCCTTGAAGGAGGAAACTTGGGGGGGGGGGTACCGCTGTTGTTCATGGATTGGGGGGTGCGTTGTGAGAAATGGGAGGGATATGAGTTAGATAGATATTGGAATAGATAAGGAATTGAGGAGTAGATCTGGAGACTTGGGAAAGATGAACATTGAGGAATTTCCCTCAATCGGAGGAAAAGTGGGTTGGACTCGACTATTCCTGACGTAGAGGAGAGGAGGAGGAAGAGTAAGAAGGAGAGCGGGAGGAGAGATATCGGGATTGGCTGGACGAACGGACGGACGTAGTGGTATGCGGAGGTTTTGAAGGGGGGAGGGGAAACAGGTAGTGGGATGGAGGGTGGGGGAGGAAAACAGGAGGTAGGGAGGAAGGAATGGAAACAGGAGGAGGTGAATCATGATCTCAGCCAGGAATGGACTTGAATGGAGAATACAGAGGAACACGAATTTGAAGGTGAGGATGATCAAAATGCCGACTCATGTTCATCCATTTCAGTGGTTTTCAACCTTTTTCACTCCCTTACCCCCTTCCGGAAATTTCAGCATGCTGGCTAGTACAGTGGTAACGCGCTGGCTTCGCATTCACGAGGTCGAAAGATCGGTTCCCGTCCAAGACCGAGAGTTTAAGCTGTTTACTGGCAGGAACTGCTGTGGTTGGACACCACAGTGGGGGGTGGGGGCTTACCCTAGCTGACGAATACCCATTGTATTGAAATGGAAATAAAGTTTTTGTGGGCCTCTTTCCCGAATACTCCCGCGTCCCCTACTTGTGATATCTTGAACAACCCGTTAAGCGTTGGGGAAAAATAACGCCATGGTCGCTTTAAATGTTTCCATATCCCACAGGTTGAGAATCAATGAATTCTATACAGAACCTAATTCTTAATAGGAGAGTTAAGGAATTGAATTATACTATATACTCAAAACGTAAATATAATGTCATTATTGCGTCATATTACTAAAATCCAGACTTAACATATTACATAACTACAAAGATGACAACAGAATAGGCCAAATCTGTCATGTCCATAGTGAAGCCTTTTTGCGGAAGGTGTTTTGAGATTTCTGAACACCCTCACACCCCCTTTAGGCTTAGCGAAGCCTTAAAAATAACGGAATCACACACGCAACAGCCTAGATTTTTGAATGTATACATGGTATGTAGATAGGCTTCTGAGCTTTGAAATAGAATGTAAGCTCAGCTTGTCTTGTGTAATTCATAATTATTGTTATTATTATTATTATTATTATTATTATTATTATTATTATTATTATTATTATAGTGGCCACTGTGGCCGAATGGTAAAGCGCGCTACTTAGATTCGTCAGGTCGTGGGGTCCTAGCCAGCCACGGTCTGAGGTCAGAAGTGGCATACACTCAGCGTAATGGTCGCACTCGCCAAAATCAAAGTTCTTCGCAAGAAAGTATATATATATATATATATATATATATATATATATATATATATATATATATATATATATATATATATATATATATGTGTGTGTGTGTGTGTGTGTGTGTGTGTGTGTGTGTGTAGATACGTAAGGAAATTGAACTTTTCTTTCAATTTCCTTACTTAGCCATAACCATTCACACATTTACAATATTTACGTGTTTCTCGTAAAATAGTGTCATATATATATATATATATATATATATATATATATATATATATATATATATATATATATATATATATATATATATATATGACGATAGAAAACGGACAATGACATGGTCTAACAAGTGCAGATAAGATCAGTATTGCAAATACAGCCTTTGGCTCCATGACAGTGTGAAACTGACAAATAAGCAAGCACCAAAAGAATTCATACAGAGGGATATCTATTCTTTGTCATCAACGAAAGCTGAGATAGACTTTCTCACATCAGAAAATTAGTGATCATATTTCCCTATCTGGTGCTCCAAAAGGGTTGACGAGGTCACTTGCTGATGAACATGTGGCACTTGTCAATAAATTTTCATCTACACTATTAAAGGTTATTTTGCCTTTAGAAATGAAAAATGGTATTGCATCTTTCATGGACATCTTGTACATTACAATCACGCTTAACACCTTTAGTCTCATTTGCAGGTTACCCGATTCCAAGAAATTTTATCGTTTAAGTCACGGTATTTTAGAAGATAGCCTAACCAACAAGCAAGCAAACATTTATTTCCATATTACAATGACTATTTTTTTTTTTTTTACAAAACTTAAGAGTACAGTTATAAGTAGACACGTAATTGAAGTAATTATTAAGAGGGTAATATATACATTGAAACGAAATATATCATTCCTAGAATATAACGATTACTGCATGCTTCGAGGAAATGTCCTCATTCTCCTTTGCTTAGAAATACTTGAGACAATGTGAAAAACTATAGGTCTATATCCTCAATATTCCCTATATTATATATAGTATTTCGGTTTCCTGAAATCACCCAAAAGTACAGTATTATATAACCTTTGCCATAACACTAACAAAATCTACTACTAGCTTTTAGGCACTTCTTTAGAAAAAAAAAAATCCAAGCTCCTATTCCAGTATAATAATTCCTTAGAACTTCCAGCAAATATAACCGGCATAAAGACAGCTGACGTGTTATTTGCATTTTCCGTCGTACTGATGTATCATTTTGTCTTTGGGATCGCTGATTATACCACTCTTACACTTAGGAAGGGTACCACTGTGTACCAACTTACAGCACCAGCCGCCCCGTTGCGATACTACACCTGAAGGTCTTTTAGATTTAAATAGGACTGTCCAAGACAGTTCATTGTTAAGCTTTTCTTCGGTTACGGATCCTTTTTTTAGCCTACATCTACACAGAATATTTATTCATATTCGTTATATATCTTATTTGACCTTCAAACGTGACAAGTCACAACACTCCCCATCTCTACTTCTCTTTGCAATGTTTCTTCGTGCCCAGGCCCGATGAAGGATTTTCTTCACCCATCCCGGTGTCACTCATAAAAATGGGTACCGTCTTAGCCCTTCGTAGAAAAGGGAGTTATTGACGTAAAACCGGTCCCTTCACGTCACTGTTATGGTGAAGATGATGATTTTTTACCCTTTTTCCTGGACTAGAATACCACTTTTATGCTCCCCTGCTTGTTAAAATCGACTAAATGGGGCGGAACGAGAGGACTGGGAAATCCCCCCTAATCTTGGTCGTCTCCTTACTCAAAGTTTAGGATTTGCTTGGACTTTCAATCCCCTTATAAGGGGGATTATGGAGTTTGTATATAGATAGACAGTAGTCATACTTATAATAGCAGTAGTAACAGTAGTTTTATTATTATTATTGTTATTATTATTATTATTATTATTATTAGTGTAGTCACCGTGGCTCAAGCGCTAGCGTCTGCGACTCTGAGGCGTCAGGTCGAGGGTTCGCGCCCTGTCACGGTCTGAGGTTAGCAAGGGGATGCACTCAGGGTAAGGATTACATCTGCCAAAACAAGTCCTTGGCAAGAAGGCAACCGTCCTAGCCCTTGGTAGAATAGGGAGTCCGTGACGTAAAACCGGAACATTATTATTATTATTATTATTATTATTATTATTATTATTATTATTATTAGTAGTAGTAGTAGTAGTAGTAGTAGTAGTAGTAGTAACAGCAATATTAGTAGTATAAGTAACAGTAGTAGTAGTAGTAGTAGTAGTAATGTCATTAAAACTTTGCATCGTGAAAATGATACATTAACCTCGTTATGATCGACCTTGGATGTAGTCGTTGTAGTAGTCGTAGTATTCGTGTAGCATCGCGATGCCGAGACTGGAATATGAGGGAGTCAGGGGGTGGGTTGCAGGGGGGCATGACTCACTGGAGTGTGGTGATTCACTGCTCCAGCGCCTGCAAGAGAATGTTTATTTTCGCTGTAATTATAAAGCTCCTTGGTTTTTTCGGAACACATGCTCCAATAAGATCGCTATTTGAATAACCATTATTATTGTTATTATTATTATTATTATTATTATTATTATTAATAATGATTCGGTTTTACGTCTCGAACTCCCTTTTATACCAAGGGCTAGGACGGATGCCTTCTTGCGAAGGACTTGTTTTGACAGATGTAATCGTTACCCTGAGTGTATGCCCTTACTAACCTCAGTCCGTGACGGGGCGCGAACCCTCGACCTGCCGACACAGAGTCGCGGACCCTACCATTTAACCACGGAGACTATATTATTATTATTATTATTATTATTATTATTATTATTATTACTAAATATTAAATATTTCAGCTTCTACTACTACTACTACTACTACTACTACTACTACTACTACTACTACTAATAATAATAATAATACATCTCCTTATATATGTATCGTAGACATGTCATATTTAACAGTATTATCATGGACTTATCAGTTCCCTTTGTTTGCTGTTACGTAATCAAGTGTACCTGACATAAGCTCTTATAACCCCTCCCCCCTTTTCATATGCTTGGGGCGCGGTAGCTCAGTGGTAGGGAGCGCGACTCGGGAAATTACAAGCCCGCCTAATGCGGGTTTGATACCACAGCGAGGCGTTAAGAAGGGCATCCAGCCTTAATTCACCTTATCATAGTTAGTTAGCTTTATTATTATTATTATTATTATTATTATTATTATTATTATTATTATTATTGTAGTCTCCGTGGCAAAATGGTAGCGTCCGTAACTCTGCGGCGGCAGGTCGAGGGTTCGCGCCCTGTCATGGTCTGAGGTTACCAAGGACATGCAGTCAGGGTAACGATTGCATCTGCCAAAACAAGTCCTTCAAAAGAAGGCAACCGTCCTAGCCCTTAGTAGAAAAGGGCGTTCGTGACGTAAAACCGAATCAGTCAATCAATTATTATTATTGTTATTATTATTATTATTATTATTATTATTATTATTATTATTATTATTATTATTTTGTCCCTTGTGACGAGAACAAGATTACTACCTTCCTGTTCCCCTTTCGGTTCGTAAAAGTCGGATCAAATCGAGCGGAGCGAGGGGACTATGAGTTAATGTTTTGCTTTGACCCGACCACCCCCTCCTTATAACGGGTATTGAGTTATGCAAATATAACTTGCTGATATTGTCTACTTTTTATTACACGGGTTTAGATATATCAGATTCAGTCCCCCACTTGAAAGGGGGTGGACACATGTTAGATCTGGGAGATAAAGGCTGGATCGTCCAAACTCTCCTGAGTGATATCGAACCCGTGTTAGTCGTTTCCAGAATGGGTCCTTCGATAGCTGATCTACCGCTGATGTTGTTGAGTTGTTTGCGGTTCTCCTGGGAAGAAGATAATTAAAGCGTTCAGTGTGGTCAAAGAATTCTTGAGAAAGACAGTTGTGTTGTGTGCCTGCAACATTGAATGTTGAACGTGCAGATATGAGATATAGCTCGTGTCTAAAGACAGACAAAGACCCGATTTCTTAAACAGTGTAAACCTAGGATACCATAGTGTTAGTTAGCTAGACACACACAAATGGATTTCATAAACGCATCTGACACGGTTCTATGTATGGCTAGGATCCCGCACGGGATCCTAGCCATACACAGAAGCGTTTATGAAATCCATTTGTGTGTCTAGCTAACTATGGTATCCTAGGTTTACACTGTTTAAGAAATCGGGCGAAAGAATGAGAGAGAGAGAGAGAGAGAGAGAGAGAGAGAGAGAGAGAGAGAGAGAGAGAGAGAACGTTGGGGATTAATATGAAGGTGAGAGCTGAGGAGACGTTTTGGGGGGTTGGGAGGGGAGGGGAGGGTCTCTGGGTTCATTAAGCGCACGGTACTGCAGGTGAGATGAGTCAGCCCTATGTTTACCTGGGCCTTGATTTTTGTAAATTCATTTGTCACGTGACGTAACCGGTTCCAGGAATGTCTTGTTGATTACTGGTGCTATTCCCATTCCCAATCAGTAGTTTTGCTTCCTGAGGATATATATAAATGGTTTAGAGACGAATGATAAGAGTAACATTTATAGCAAAGCATGTCAACTTCTTCTTCTTCTTCTTCTTCTTCTTCTTCTTCTTCTTCTTCTTCTTCTTCTTCTTCTTCTTCTTCTTCTTCTTCTTCTTATTATTATTATTATTATTATTATTATTATTATTATTATTAAAGTAGTAATAGTAGTAGTAGTACAAAGACGATTGATCCTCTGTGGCGACTCCAGACGGTAGAAGCTGAGATATTTATTATTATTATTGTTATTATTATTATTATTATTATTATTATTATTATTACTGTAGCCTGTGACTTTTTCCTAACTGGAGGGTGTGGAAGTCAAAATGTACCCCATAGTTTTACGCCGTAGGAACTTTACCCAACCTAACCCTGAATGCAACCGTAAGGTACGCCTTTCTTCAGTGATTTTCCATAACGTGGAAGATAATGTAAATTAGCTAGGAATATCTGGTTTATTCTGCCCACCATCCTTGCACAACTTAGACCGAGCCATGGTTATTCATATCTGGGGATATCATATTACTGCCATCCTTGAATAAGAGTCGCTAATTTACTCGGTAATGTTGGTCAGAGAGCCACGTGGACTTTATTTTGGAGTATAATTTTTACGTTTTTCGTGGCACTTTTCATTTCCATTCAGATACGATATATATATATATATATATATATATATATATATATATATATATATATATATATATATATATATATATATATATATAGAGAGAGAGAGAGAGAGAGAGAGAGAGATTCACAGCATTTTTTAACACTTCTCTCAAAGATCTCGACCCAGTCAAGTTTTCCCACCTGTGTCAAATCATCTCCATTTCTTTTGACATTTATTTTCCCTTTTCGCTATTATCTCACAACTTCATAGTTGAAAATTTTATCCATTTCCGCATTTTTGCATTGCGTGACATTTAAGTATAAGTTTCATCACATATTTCTATTCTCTCTCTCTCTCTCTCTCTCTCTCTCTCTCTCTCTCTCTCTCTCTCTCTCTCTCTCTCTCTCTCTCTCTCTCTCTCTCTCTCTCTCCCCTACAATAGTCGCCAAAACTTGTTAGTAGTATTTACAAGCTTAAATACCCATCGGTGTATGGAAAATAATCTTGTTAAAGGAATTACAAAGGGAGATACGGAAGTAGAGATTTTCTTAAGGTACGTTTTACTCGGTGCTATTATCGCTCAGCGATGATCGTTCATGGCTCAACGATGATCGTCAAACGATTTCTAGAGCACTTATTCGTTGTTTTTGAATGGGGCAGTCGCTCGAAGCAAAACAGCCCCATTTAAAAACAAAGAATGAGTGCTCTAGACAATCGTTTGACGATCATCGTTGAGCCATGAACGATCATCGTTGAGCGATAATAGCCCCGAACAAAACGTACCTTTAAGTTGGAAGAGGGACGTGATTAGTTGAAACGAATGTATATATTGTGATAATTTATTTGTGTTTTGGGAGAATAATTAATTTTTTAGGCCTATATTTACCCGTTGTTTTTAGATTCTCCACCCACGGATGGATGGAACGGGTCATGGAGGACCCATAGGGCGGTCGCCAGCAGGCACAGCCCCAACCCCCACTGTGGTGACTAGCCACAGCAGTAACCTCCCCAGTAAACAGCTTAAACTCTTGCCTGGACGAGGCGCTATCCATCGACCTTGCAAATGCGAGGCCAGCGCGTTACCACTGTACTAGCCAAGAGGCTATTTACCCGTTGTAACTCAGTGGGGTGGAGCGAGGGGACTGGTAGTCCCCCTTCTTTGTAATTTACTTTCACAAAGAGTTAAGGATTTTGCTTTGTCTCAGCCAAACCACTTATTAGGGGACTTACGGCCTCTGTATATAGACCGAATCATATATTAAAATACTGAAAAGCAAAATATCATTTGATAAACTACAATAACATTAAGGTACTATTTTGAGGTAACTGCTAAATATGCTAATGTTGCTTGTTTGTATGTGTGTGTGTATACATACATCCACTTTTATTGGGTAAAACATTTATCACCTGTCTTGAAAAAATGGTTTGATAAAAATCTAAATGTGATTTCTTGATGAATGTTAAGCAACTATTTCCATGTCGGGTGATAATCTGCGACCCCTGCTGCATAAACAGAGAGAGAGAGAGAGAGAGAGAGAGAGAGAGAGAGAGAGAGAGAGAGAGAGAGAGAGAGAGAGAGAGAGAGCAACTTTTCCATGTCGAGTGATAATCTAATCCTGTTGCATAGAGAGAGAGAGAGAGAGAGAGAGAGAGAGAGAGAGAGAGAGAGAGAGAGAGAGAGCAAGCAACTTTTGTATGTCTAGTGATAATCTAATCCTGTTGCAGAGAGAGAGAGAGAGAGAGAGAGAGAGAGAGAGAGAGAGAGAGAGAGAGAGAGGCAGGCAGGCAATAACCTCTACACTCTTTGACCTTCAAGTGTATAAAAACGTGTTTTAATCCTCATCTTTATTTACATTTTGCTCTTTTCAGTGACCGTTTTAAGAAAGGATTTTATTTTAAAATAAAATGTAAGTTTAACTCAAATTGGATTCTAATTGTCATTTCTTTTGGGGGGGGGATAATTAGGTTTAATTAGGCCCAGTTAAATATGTTTTAGTTTCGCACATGTTGGTTTTGAAATTACTGTTTGAACGAAATGGAAAATTTAAATTGGAATTACGTTAGAATGAGAATGAAAAGTCGTAGTGTGTGTGTGTGTGTGTGTGTGTGTGGTGTGTGTGTGTGTGTGTGTAGATAGATAGATAGATAGATCTTTTTGATATAGCCTATCCAACTTCTTGGGCCTATTCATCCGTGTTTATGACTTGTGACTCAAAAAACGTCGGTGATGTTTTACGCTGTGAGGAAAACCGTTGTAAATCCCAAGTTATGGCTTTTGTTTCGCCTACTTCGTCCCACTCCCCTTTTTCTCTGGACTGTATCCCCTCTCATTTCACCTACAGAAGGCAATTTTTGCCGGTCTTTCGCAAAATGTTCTCCCCTCGTTCTGATTCTTTCCCTCTCAATTCTACGCCTACGGGCAGTAGTTCTTGGATATCTTTCGCAAAATGCTCTTCCTCTCATTCTCCTGACTCTTTCCCTCTCATTCTTCTGACTTTCCCTCTCATTCTCCTGACTCTTCCCCTTTCATTTTCCTGACTCTTTCCCTCTCAAATCTCCGCCAACAGAAAATCATTCTTGTGTATATTATGCAAAATGTTCTCCCTCTCATTCGCCTGACTTTCCCTTTCATTCTTTTGACTTTCCCTCTCATTCTCTTGACTTTCCCTCTCATTCTCTTGACTTTCCCTCT
>JAXCGZ010013548.1:27500-32500 GCA_037179515.1 Halocaridina rubra
TAAAAACTGGTTCCATTAAAGGTTGATTTCCTTTTAAAAATGGGAATTGCTAGAGAGAGAGAGAGAGAGAGAGAGAGAGAGAGAGAGAGAGAGAGAGAGAGAGAGAGAGAGAGAGAGAGAGAGAGAGAGAAAATAATGTGTTCGAAATAGGTTTAGAAATTTAGAGAGAGAGAGAGAGAGAGAGAGAGAGAGAGAGAGAGAGAGAGAGAGAGAGAGAGAGATGACTGCTTGGTTCATATGTTTTCCTCTTAATAAAGATAGGAATATCGAGCGAGGGAGAGAGGTTGGTTTCTTTAAAGGTTATCTTCCTTTTAAAGATAGGAATTGCCTGTATGTGAAAGAGAAATAAAAACTGGTTCCATTAAAGGTTGATTTCCTTTTAAAAATAGGAATTGCTGGAGAGAGAGAGAGAGAGAGAGAGAGAGAGAGAGAGAGAGAGAGAGAGAGAGAGAGAGAGATTTTTATCTGAAGATGTGGGATCTTCATCTGAAAGGTGAATAAAAAGTCATTTTATCAGATTAATAAATGGCATCTTTTAGTATATTGTCGACATGAAACATATAAAGAAACGGGTTTTAAAACAACTTTAAAAAATATTATTTTTGCATTTTTATTAATTTTCTTTATTTATTATTATTAATGTTTATAATTTTATCATTTTATATATGCAGACTTATAATTTATGTAAATATATATAATTTATGATTATATTATATTTTTTATTTATATTATTTTCATTATTTATTTTTGTACATTATCGCTATGCACACCTATTTATTACATAATAGCTTATAGTTATTATTATTATTATTATTATTATTATTATTATTATTATTAATTTTATGTATATTAGTTCATTATTTTGTGTATGTATATATTTATTAATTAATCGGTAAGGTCCGCCTTATTTACAATGCCTTCCTATATACATACAAATTATGCACAAAAGACCGGAAGCCAAATTTTAGCAACCGTAAGGGTAGCGGAAGTACACCCGTTGGGGGGCCCGGGGCTGGGGCTGGCTGGCTGTGATGTTGCATCGTGTTATGGATGTGTGAGGAAGTGTTGGGGGTGAAGTTATCGCTAATGGAAAAATTATTATTATTATTATTATTATTATTATTATTATTATTATTATTATTATTATTATTATTACGTTAGGATCACTTAACATTAGGTTTATGATGTACCTTAAGAATATCTATAATTTTTGCTTAGTTTTTTAGATATAAATACTAGTACCACTGTTGCTGCTACTACTACTACTACTACTACCGCTGCTGCTGCTGCTGTTACAAGTATAAATAACAATAATAATTATTATAATAACAACATTTCAGTTACTAATACTACGATTACTACCACCACCACCACCACCAATACTACTGCTACTACTACTACTACTATTAATAATAATAATAATAATAATAATAATAATAATAATAATTATAATTAATACTATTATTATTATTATTATTATTATTATTATTATTATTATTATTATTATTATTATTATTATTATCATCTCATTGGTAGTAATTTATTGCAATATTATTATGTTCAATATCCATTTTTTTTCATATAGACAATATACCATATTAGGAGAGGGCCAGATTTATTATTGTTGACATAACTGCTATAGTTAGGGGACATTTCCTGTGTCCCCAAAAGGAAACAAGTCCTTTGTTTTTAGTTTATTTCCGGACGTCAACAAATAAAGTACATACATACTTATACAGAGGCCTCAGCCTCCCCCCCTTTAAGCGGGTGGCCGAGTCAAAGCACGCTTTCACCAGAAGCCAATTTCACTCTCCTTAGTTCCTTGGAGAAAACGTTGTCATAATCCACCACACTACACTGCTTGGGTTACCCACAGGGTAAATGAGCTAGGAATTTCTTCCATGGGCCCCGAAAGCCGTAGCTGGTTTACCCACACCGCTTCTTGTCATGACACGCTTCACCCACCCGCGTGCGTGTTTGTGCGTGTGCGCACGCGCGCGTTTTTGTGTGTTTCGTTTCGTAAATTCAGTATTTTGTAAGCACTAATGTAAGATATATTTTTTTCTTGATTCTTAAACTTCGTTTAATTTGAGTGCTTCCGTAGACAGCTGTCACGTGCATGTGCGTGAATGTGATAAAAAATGTCTCTCACCCTCTCTCCCTCTGTGTACACTCACTCACTCACTCACTCACTCACTCACTCACTCACTCACACACACACACACACACACACACACACACACACACACACACACACACACACACACACACACACACACACACACACACACACACACATATTCGGTTGTATATGTATTCTAAGAGTACTCTTGTATTCATTTTGGAATAAAGGGATTTTATTATTATTACTATTTATAGTGTGCATTTCTTCAATTCTCTCCAGTTCTTGTAACATAAGCCAGACTTTTCCCTTACATTAATACGAGAGTAATAATAGCCTGAACGCTTTTAGGCATATCGTGCTTCCAGATAAACTAACTCTCTCTCTCTCTCTCTCTCTCTCTCTCTCTCTCTCTCTCTCTCTCTCTCTCTCTCTCTCTCTCTCTCTCTCTCTCTCTCTCTCTCTCTCTCTCTCTCTCTCTCTCTCTCTCTCTCTCTCTCACACACACATGCACATAGTGAGAGATAAATTTCCTTTCTTGTGTGGGTGGGGGAGGGGGATATATAGGTGTGGGTGTATGGGTGACTGGATGGCTGATTGACGTGATGGATAGATGTATGGGTTGATTGACGGGTGATGGATGGGTGAAATAGATGAAAGTTATGGGGCTCTAATATCACCAACAGTAGTTCATAATGAAGGGTGATTTTGGGGACCGCGGTAGCGCTGTGGTTGGGGCACACTACTCGGGAAGTGACAATGCCGTCTTCGAGCCCACCGTGGGGTGTTAGGAAGGCCATCCAACCTTAATTCCCTGTTCCAACCTTCCTTGGTGCACCCCCATTCAATTAAGAAATAGTAGTAACACATAAAACACAAACATAATGGATACTCTTGTATGATTGTGTGGATTGAAGGGGTTTATAATAAATCATATGGGTAAAGGTGGCCAGAATAGGTCAAGTCAGGTCATTTCAGGTGTGATTAAGATAGGGTAGGGTAGGTCAAGTTTTGTCGTGTTCGGTATGAAAATATAAAAAGCTGAAATTACTTGCTATGATATTTAAAATGAATTGCAAATTCTATTAATATTTGCTTTTATACATGACCAAATATAGATTGCAATGTTTAACAACTGCAATATCACTGGGAGTGCCCATGTGCCCATGTCCCCATGTACAGTTATTTGAAGTAAAAAAAAAAAGCTTACAAAGAAGTACTTGCAAGGGTCACAGCAGTCCTAGCGTACTGGGAGATCAAAACCAGCTTAACTGGGTGCCGGTCATAAGTCTGGATGAATGGGCAGTAGAGGTGTGTCAGTCAGAAAGGGTATTTGGCTAAAACTGACGCACAATCAACGCTAAATCTCCTAGAAATAGTGAAAAACAGCATCCCCAGATGAACATGAAACCATATGACATTATTCCTCTCCACTGGGGACTCAAACCAACTCCATTGGATGCCGGTCCCAAGCATAGATCAATGGGGAGGGTTGGTATCAGTCTGGAAGAGGGTGTTGAAAAATAGCGACCCCATATGAACAGTGGTTGCAACAGGGGCTGGTAATATACTGACCCCTAGTTTGATCCTGGTTCGGGAATGGAGTACCTCTATTTTTCATGTTGTTTCCCATGAAATAGAGCAATAAATTTTGGGGTCGGTGAATTCCTAATGGTTTACCGGATTATTCATCCATTATTTGGAGATCACTGGGTCCACGTGATGAGTGGGGGCATGGGCCCTGGCTATTTGATATGTATATAGTCGGACTCTAGTGTTTTCACTTTCCTACATTAAGAGAGAAGAAACGTGATATTATTCCTATCCTAAGGATATCAATAACATTTAAAAATAACATTAAAATTAACATCAATAATTACAGTTTCTTGATGCCACGAGTATAGACGTGACTGAATATTGATTTATTGGACCAGAGTAATCGTAATTTTAGAGAATAATTCTGTAGAAATACTCTAAATATGGACCAGAATTCCGAAAGGAATGAACGTATGAATAGACCAGAATACTTTTTGAAAATAATTTTGATAGAAATTAATTTAGAAAGAAACCAGAATACTTTAGCCATAGTACTTTTAGAAAAAAGTTTAGGTCGAATAGAAAATTTATCCAGAATGCTGTGTGAAAACACTTGTCAAGAATGAACTTATAGACAACCAGAATTCTGTGCGAAATTAAAATGAGAAACTGAAATATAGACCAGAGTACTGTCTAAAGTTATTTTTTTTTGGAAATTATATAGACCAGAATAGTGTTGGATTTATTTCAAAAAACAATATGACCAGAATACTACTAAATATATTGATAGACAACCAGAATTCTGTGCGAATTAAAATGAGAAACTGAAATATAGACCAGAGTACTGTCTAAAGTTTTTTTTTGGAAATTATATAGACCAGAATAGTGTTGGATTTATTTAAAAAAATATCTGACCAGAATACTACTAAATATATTGATAGACAACCAGAATTCTGTGCGAAATTAAAATGAGAAATTGAAATATAGACCAGAGTCCTGTCTAAAGTTTTTTCTTTTTTGGAAATTATATAGACCTGAATAGTGTTGGATTTATTCAAAAACAATCTGACCAGAATACTACTAAATATATTGATCGACAAATACAAATATACCAGAGTACCATAAAAGAATTATTCAGATTTTTTTTTTTTTTTTTTATGATTGTGACACCAGGACGGGCCAAAAATAAAATAAAATAAACAGCCCCCATCGAGCCTGGGCACGAAGAATACATTAAGTAAAAAGTAACAGAGATGGAGAGTGTAATGACTTGTCAGATGTGAAGGGATAATAAGAGGTGTGTAATGAATATCCAAGAATATTCAGTGTTGATGTAGGCATA